>JAUTXX010540903.1:0-10650 GCA_032273605.1 Panulirus laevicauda | reverse complement strand
CATTATTCAGTCGCTCAAACCATCTCACATATTGTCCTCAAACATTTTATTTCCAACACATCCATCCCCCTCCGCACAACCCTATCTATAGCCCATGCCTCGCAGCCATATAACATTGCTGGAACCACTATTCCTTCAAACATACCCATTTTTGCTCTCCGAAATAACGTTCTCGCCCCCCACACATTTTTCAACGCTCCCAGAACCTTCGCCCCCTCCCCCACCCTGACTCACTTTCGCTTCCATGGTTCCATCCGCTGTTAAATCCACTCCCAGATATCTACAATAGCCTAAAGAATTTCACTGGTCCTGTTGATTGGGAAGTGGAAGTTCTTTGAAATTTACAATAAAGGAGGAGTATCATGGGCACGTCTAGCCTCAAATAAATAGAGAATGGTAAGAAAGAGGAAAGAATGCTGAGATATAAATGTTTAGATATATAAGCTACCTTTCAGTTAGCCAACATTTGCAAAAGGTAATAGAGAGAGAAATTGGTTTACCAGGATAAGAAAGGAAGAACAAAGGAACTTCGAAAAGAATATGATTGACCTGGCAGGAGAAAATACAAAACAGCATAAATTTCAAAGACATTAACAGAAATATAAAAAGGACTAAGCTCATGCAAAGCTCATGTTTCTGATGAAATTCCACCATAAGTGCTGAAGATGTGTGAAGATACACTAGATAACCTATTGAAGTACTGTTCAAGGTGTCACTGGAGAGAGGCAGAGTGCCAGGGGAATGGAAAAGAGTGAACATCATTCCCATCTATAAGAAAGGAGACAAGAAGAAGCACTGAACAATAGATCAGTCTTACTGACATGTCGGGTTCTGGAAAAGATAATTGAAATCAATTGGATATTTTTGTATATGGGAGAAATTATCTAAATGAGAGGCAGCAAGATTTTAGGGAAAGCATGTCATGTGTAAAATTACACTGTACTGGATGTGAGGTTGATTAAGAAGCTGAATCACCAGGCAGGAATAAGGGTGAAACTCCTGCAATGGATTGGAAATTATCCCAGGTGAAGGGAACAAAGGAAGGATATCAGAGGAGCCTTCTCCAAATGGTTTGAGGTGACCAGTAGTGTGTTTTTAAGTTCAATACTCTTCTTGATCACTGTAAAGGACTTGCTTGAAGGTATGGATTACTTTCTGAATGTGTTTGCAGTTGATGTGAAGCTCATGATGTAAAAAATGAGAAAGATTGCATCAGCTTATGAGTGGACCTAAATAGACTCCAAAGTTGGTCTTACATGTACATGGCTGATGAAAATCAACCTGAGCAAATGTATAGTAATGAGGATGGGACATAGAGAAGGAAGGCCTCAATATGACTGTCATTAAAGTGGAAATAAGCTTAAGGAGTCTGTGCATGAGGAAGACTTTTGAGTCCCATATTATGAAAGTAGGTAAGGAGACATACTATCTGCTAGCAAATATTTGAAGAATGCTCAAGTATATGGATAAGTAAATATTTAGCGAGGTATTCATATCCTACATAGGGTTCAAATAAGGATAACCTTCTCACTCTGGGTCACCATGCCTTAAGAGAGGAGGGCAACAAAGGTGGCACCAGTATTAAGAAACTTATGCTACAAGGAATGGTGAGAGGTTTTAGATTTCCCCACCTTGAGAGAAAGCTGATTAAGGGTTGACATGATCACTGCCTTAAAGTTTTCAAAACATCTTAATCATGTAGACACTGAATAGTTTTAACAGAAATAGGGGTACAGCAACCAGAGGACATAACATGAAATTTTGCTAGAAGTATATTAAAGAAATATAAGTAAGTTTATAGTCTAAGAGTGGTGGAAGAATGGAATAAAAGAGGGAAATGGTGCGATGTGGTATGCAGTAGGCGATGTACTGTCAGTAGGATGAACCAGGGCATTTGAAGTGGTCACTGGAAGCCAAGGAAAGGTTTGTGGAGCTTTGGTTGTGGATTGGGGCTGCTGTTTTGGTGCAGTGCATGTAACAGTGAGAGAATAGTTGTGAGTGAAAGAGGCCTCTTCTTCATCTCTCCCTCTTGCGATTTATATTTTCTTTCTTTTATATTTGTTCATTGTTTCTTGCATTAGTGCTGAGAACAAAGAATAGTCCTCATTTGTTCACATCCATTCTGTGGCTGTCATGTGCAATGCACCAAAACCACAGCCCCTTATCCACAATCATGCTCCTCAGGCCTTTCTGTACTTTCCTTTGGCAGCTTCATTTGCCCTAAGTCCATCCATTAACAGCAAGTCTTCCCCACTACATCACTCCAGATCACCTATATCCTGTACATGCCTTTCACTCTCCCGAATTATCAGGCTTTGAGCATTTAAAATCTTATTTGCTCCTTCCTCCCATCTACAATTTGGTCTACCCCATCTCCTCATCCCCTTCAATTCTGACCCATATATCCTCTTTGTCAACCTTTCATTCTTTCCATATGCCAATCCATTTCAGCACACCCTTTTCAACTCTCTTCACCATGCTCTTTTTATTACTACACCTCTCGTACTTGCAATTTCTTCCTTGATCAGCCCTCCTCACACCACTTTTTGTCCTCAAACCCTTCATTCCCAACAAATCCACCCCTCTTGCACATCCTCTGCATCCATACAACATCATTGGGACTACTCTTCCCTCAAACATGCCCATTTTTGCCCTTTCAGGTAATTACCTCTCCAGACATTCCTAAAGTTCCTGGAACATGTTCCCCCCTCACTCAGTCTATGACTCGCATCCACATATATGGTTTCATTCGCTACCATGTCCACTCTTATGTATCTTAACCACATCAGTTTTTCCAAATGTTCTCTATTCAGTCTCACACACCACCTAACCTGTTCCTCTGCCCTGATGAATGTAATAACCTTGCTTTTATGCACATTTACTTTTGACTTTATTCCTTGACAAACTCTTCCAGATGCCAAATTTTGCATTTTCCCTCTTGAATCTGCCACCAGTGGTGTGTCATCTGCAGACAGCAACTGACTCACTTCCCAGGCCCCCTCACCTCCTACAGACTGCATGCATACTCACCCCACTCTCCAGGAGGCTTTCATTTACCTTCCTCACCACCCCATTCATAAGTAAATTAAACATATGCTTGCCAAAAACCCACCTTCACTTGGAATCGCTCACTCTCCTCTCATCCTACTTGCACACATGCTTTACTTTCTTATTAAAAACTCATCAGTGCCTCTTATAGCTTTCCTCCAACACCATGCTTTCATAAGACTTTGCACAAGGCCCCTGTCAACCCTATAAAATGCTCTCTCCAGATCCATAAATGTCATATAAATATCCTTGCTTCTGTGAGTATTTTTTTACACAGTTTTAAAAGCAAATACTTGAATCATATGCCTTCACCATTCTCCTATATAGCTTACCTGGTACTCTCAACTTACTTATACCTGTGTAGTTTGAACACTCAACTTTGTCACCCTTGTCATTACACAGTGGCCCAATACACGCATTCCATCAGTCCTCAGACACTTCACCATGATTCATACATACGTTAAGAATCGGAACTAACTAATCGACAATAGAGTCACCTCTTTTCTTGAGAAATTCAACTGCAGTACAATCTACTCCAGTTACCTTACTGCTTTTCATCATATGCAAGGCTTTCACTCCTCAGTTCTTTACACCAAACCACTTTTCATGACCCCAAACATCCTGCATCCGCTAACCTTTTATCAACAGTCCTTAGAAATGCTTTATCAATATGCCTGTTACTGCTTTCTCATTTGCCTCCTTCATTTTTGTTCCCATTTTTGTAATGTTTTTCTCACACTGTTAACCTTTTTCTAAAGCATCTTTGTGTTCCAACTGAATTTTAATGATACTTTCTCACCCTAGCTCTCATTTGCCTTCTTTTTTAACCTCTGTATCTTCCTCTTGACCTCCTGCCATTTCCTTTTGTACATCTGTCAATCATATGCTCGTCTTTCTTGTAAGTACCATCCTTATACGTGTCTTTGCTTTTTCACTTCGTCATCCCAGCACTCGCTACCCTTTTTCACTTGCCCACCACCCAACTTCTGCATGCCACACACCTCTCCTCTTACACATGCTAAAGCTGGTTTCTTGAATATTTCTCATTCCTCACCCACTCAGCTTTGTTTACTCTCATCTTTTGCCAGTCTACACTCAGTCTCTCTGGTATTTCTTCTTACAAGTCTCTGTAATGATCATACATACCTTCAGCTACAGTTCTCTACACATTCACATCCTAGAGTCTGTTTTGCATGCATATGTAAGTGATCCAATAATGCCTTCTTATCATCTTTCCTACTCACATATACATCCTAGTGTATGTTTCTTTTTCTAAACCAGGTGCCCCCCCCACAATCCCTTTTCATCATACAATTGCACAAGCTGTTCACCATTTTCATTCACCTTTCTACATACCCTCATGCCCCCAATGATACCCTCAACTGCCAGATTACTTACTTTAGTAATTGTATTTACCCATCGCTACCTTCCAGTCTCATGCATTAAAAGTGCTGACACACTCACTCTTTAGCCTCCAAAGCAACTACCTTTCATTATCATTCTTCTCATGGTCAGGTGCATAAGTACGAGTAATCACCTGTCTGTTGCAGTCTGCTTTTATATTCACCCACATCAGTCTGGTGCTCCCTTCCCTTATTGTGACAACATGAGTTTTATTGATCATTTTGAAACTCATCAGACCTGTCTGGTAAGATGTTTTTCTACTGTGTGTACATGTAGGTTAATGGGGTACTGTGATTGTGTTTGTTTTGTCATGAAATCAATAAGTTTTTGTAATGTGGGAGTGGCCAGCCACAAGAGTGAATGCATTAGTGGCCACAGAGTGAGAGCATACGTATGAATAATTTCAGTATTTAGAAATTGTTGATCAGCATAATGTTCAATGATTCACTGTCTTTCAGTTTAGAAAAGTTAAGTGTTTCATGGAAGATCTTAATCCAAGTTCTTGTAGTATACTATTGCCTTTAAAGTTTTTGTGATTTGAAAGTTTAGTCTCTAACTTGAGATGATTTGAAAAATTACTGTTTTAAAATGGTTGATATTGTATTTCAGTGATGATGTATGTTAATGCCCCCAAAGCCAAAGAACCAAGATTTGTTCTCTATGAATACTTGTGCAACTACAATCAAGGGTCACAACCAGCTATGTTCTATCCTGCCTACTTTGCTGAATGGTAATTGATGATTTTACCAACTTTGTTTTTATGTTTTTCTTTAATATGACACCTTTGTTCCATCTTTTTAATCAGGTTATTTTTACATATATATTTTGGAGATTGCCATTTACAGTCTTAGAGAGATAGTGCTTGGAACAGATGGAAATAGCCTCATTTACTCACATCCACACTCCAGCTGTCATGTATACTGCACTGAAACCAGAGCTCCTTATCCATAACCAGGCCCCATAGACCTTTCCATGGTTTCCCTGGACCACTTCTTATACCCTGGTTAAGCCCACTGACAGCTTATTTATATATGTATTTATGGATCATTGTGAAGAGTCAGGATTGTCATAATGCCTGTACATTACCAGTGTGTAAAGGCAAAGTGGATAAAGGTGAGTGTTCAAGTTACAAGGGTATAAGTGTCTTGAGTGTGCTTGATAAGTTGTATGGGAGAGTGCTTATTTAGAGGGTTATGGCATGCACAAAGCATCAGACTGGGGAGAAACAGTGTGGTTTCAGAAGTGGTATAGTATGTGTATGTGTAGATTAGGTGTTTGCTTTGTGAGAATTACTTGGAGAAATTGGAAGATTTGTATGTGGCATTTATGGATCTGGAGAAAACAATTGATGAGGTTGATAGTGGTGCTCTGTGGAAGGTGCTATGAATGTATGATGTATGATGTCCATACTGTTAGAAGGAGTAAGGAGCTTTTAAGCAAGAGAAAAAGACATGTGTGCAAGTAGGTAGAGAGGAAGGTGAGTGGTACCAGGTGAAGGTTAGTGTGCAGTATGGATATGTGATATCACCATGACCATTTGACTTGTTTATAGATGGTATGGTGAGGGAGGTAGATGCAAGTATCGTGGAGAGAGGGGGAGGTATGCCCTGTATGTGTAGTGGGTGAAGTTACCTAGGAAGTGAGTCAGTTGTTTGCTGGTGATGTTAATGGTGGCAGATTTGAGCAAGAAACTACAGAGATTGGCATCTTAGTTTAGGAGAATGTGTGTGAAAGGAGAAGTTTGAGAGTAAATGTGGAAAAAAGCAGGTTATTAAGCTCAGCGGAGCACAAGGACAGGTTAGGTGGGGTACGAATTTGAATGGAGAATACTTGAAAGGAGGGGAATGTTTTAGATGGCTGGGAATGGACATGGCAGCAAATGGAACCACAAAAGTGGAGGTGAGTCAAAGGGTGGGTGAGGTGATGAAGGTTTTGGGAGCACTGAGGAATGTGTGGAAGGAGAGGTTGCTGTCATGAAGGGAGCAATGGGTAGGTTTGAAGGTGTAGTAGTTCAAGTGATATTATATGGATGTGAGGCATGGGCTGTAGGCAAGAATGTATGGGTGAGGGTGTATGTGTTGGAAGTGAAGTGTTTGAGATCAATATGTAATGTGAGGAGGGTGGATTGGATAAGTAATGATAAGGTAAGAGAATGGTAGTAGTAAAAAGATAGAGCTGAAGAGGGTGTGCTGAAATGGTTTGTATATTTGGAGAGAATGAGTGAGGAGAGGTTGGCAAAGAGGATATATATTTGTCAAGAGAGGAGGTGTCAAGAATGAGGAGACCAAATTGGAGATGGAAGGATGGAGTGAAAAAGATTTTGTGTCTTCAAGGCCTGAACATTCAGATGGATGAAAGGTGTGCATGGGATTGGGTGAATTTGAGCGTTGTTGTACACAGGTGGCAACATGCTATTGATGTACTGAACCAGAGCATATGAAGCAACTGGTGAACCATGTAAAGGTCATTAGGATCTAATTGAGGATAGAGGACTTTAGTTTTGATGCATTACACATGATAGCCAGAGAATGGATGTGAGCAAATGAGGCCTTCTTTGTCTCT
The DNA here is from genome assembly GCA_032273605.1 of Panulirus laevicauda. Lineage (NCBI taxonomy): Eukaryota > Metazoa > Arthropoda > Malacostraca > Decapoda > Palinuridae > Panulirus > Panulirus laevicauda. Next base: position 3,636 of record JAUTXX010540903.1, on the reverse strand, counting down.
TCCTTGTGCTTCCTTGCAAATGCAAGAAAAGGCTAGCAGTATTAAAGAATAAGAAAAGATAACAAGAGTGTTATTCTTTGCAATGTTGCTTTTGAGAATGTCTTTCCAGTTTGTGTTATGTATAGTATTGTTTGCTTCATTCCCTTCTACTTTATCAGGGTAGAAATTGAAGTTGCTAGTACTCTTTACATCCTCATACATTTCACTCTTCCTGTCTTTGTCTGTTTCTACTTTATAGCTTGTTAACACTAATATTTTGTTATTATCTGAGATAAGTGCTTTTCAAACTTCAGTGTCTGATTAATGCTGTTTTTTGTAAAAATTAGGTTAATTATATTTCTTATTGGTCTGTGTACGACCTGAATTAGACTGAATATCTCGCAGCTGATCATTAGTTAATTAACTGTTCTCTTTCATCAACCAGTGTCTTATTTTGCTTGAATTTGTGTGTGCAACAGGATTCTAGTCTATATTTTTACAATTATATACGATATCTGCCACTGAAGTAGGTACAAGAGTGCTGTGTCATAACCATCAAGGATAAACATGAAATAAAACCATTGAAATTGTGTATTCACAACCAATTAGTACTTTATTGGTTTCCTCTTCTCTTTTTACATTCTTTGATATGACCTGGAACTGAACCAGCAAGGTTCTGAAGCATATAGGGTTCGTCTTGCCCAAATTTCATGATTGGCTGCCTCCAGCTTAGGAAGCGACAAAGTATCCCTGTTATGTAATTTAATTTTCATGAGCACCCACAAAATTTTTATTTGATTCAAATCCAGTAAATTTCCATGCCAGTCACTGATAAACTCACTGTAGCATCTGTAAGCCAGTCAGTGTCTAGTTTTGCAGTATGGCAGGGAGCCCCATCCTTCATGTACACTTCAGCCTTACGCTTTTTAAACATCTGAAAGATGGTCATACAGTAGCTCGAGATAAGTATGTCTGTTTATAGTTTCATTGTTTGGAAAACTACAAGATCCCTAAGGCCACAATAACTGAAACAATCCCATACTGTAAGTGAAGCAAGGAACTTTACAGTGCATGCAGTGTACTTGGGGTCAGATGGATCACTTTCTATACACGCGTCCACCATTGCCACTTATCACGGAAAAGACGGACTCATCATTCCACAAGACACTTCTGAACTTAGCTGTATCCAACACTACATATTTCTTACTATTATTGACTCTTCTTTTCTGGAGCTTATTTGTGATGAGCAGTTTGGGTCACAGCCTGCAGCTCCTGTTCTTAAGGTCCTTGTGTAAGCAGTGCTGCACTGACCTTACCGACACATCACTAGGGTTTTTTCTTTTAATTGTTTAGCATTCATACATGGATCTGCATCCACTTGATGTGACTAGATGGAGATTGGTGATGACATTATCTTTGTGGCATTCTTTGATTTGTTAAAGGTGATCCCAAAATGAGCGAGCTGCTACTGCCATGGTTGAATGGATAGCAAGGCCAACACTTCTCTAATGAAAATACTTAGTTCCTTACCCTGAATTTTGTCCAACTTATAAACTGTCTCAGGCTAACTTCCAAACTTGACCCTCTTGCCCTATGCCATAATGTTGGTTCACTTTCCCTCATCTACAGGTATTACTTTGGTTTTTGCTCCCGAGAGCTGGCTGCTTGTGTGCCCCCTCCACTAGCTAGATCATGCAACACTCAGCAAGCTACTGCATCACATGATAACTCTGTGGTCATTGGCAACTCATGGATGGGCCATTTTGATAACTGCTTCTTTCCCTACACGTCGAAGCTTTGGAACTCTCTACTTTCTCAAGTCTTTTCCAATAACTTTGATCTGGCACATTTTAAAGGACAGACTTTTCATTCTCCAAAATTGGTAAATACTTTCCATTGTCTTTCCTTTTTCCCTTTCGTAATCTCTATGTATTTCAGTTAAGGCATGGCCTTGATGTGGGCTTTTGTTCATGACTGGAGCCTTATACATAAAAAAATGAAATTCTAATTCCCATGGGATTCTACATTGGAGAGAAAGGTTTTTCAAATTTTGAAATGTGTATGAATATTGGTAGATAAGGATGAAAATGTTTTTCCCTAGGATGCAGGTGAATTTCTCTCGTGCTATACTTATAAAATTATTATAATAAATTTGTAAGGATATTTGTTTGTGTTATATTGCATGTGGTAATTTTTATTTCATACTTTTATAAGGTGATTAGATTACTGTTGAGAATACTGAAACTTAAGTACACTTATTTTTCAGGTGTGTTTTGTGTGTATTATCATCGCGAGCTATTCAGTTAGGAGTTTTGGGTCGGCCTGAAGGAGGTGAAGGTTGGTGTGAATATGAAATAGAAGAAGGCAGTAGAGCAGAGGTTCACAATATTTCTGTGACTGAAGAAACTTTTCCTCTTGGGTTAGGAGTGGATTTTACATCACAGAAGGTTTTCATCAATAAAGGTGTGTATGTACTGAACAGAGTTTTAAGAAAAAGGAAGAGAATCTGAGTAGTGACTGTTGGTAGTTTGTGATTTAAAGGGAATCTAAAACTGAAATGATGTATTCATATGGAATATAGAAGCCTTTACAAAAAAGCTAGAAGAGAAATTATATTTCATTGTAAAAAAAATCATAGAAAGGAGGGGATATTATTTGAACTTTTTCAGTGGTTTGAAAATGATTTCCTTGGAACCCTGCCACTGAAAAAATGGGGATTCATCTAAAACAGTAAGACCCCAGGAGAGGAAGTAGAGGCAAATTCCAAAGTTGTGAAACTCTGCTAAGAATTTTTTTTTTGGGTATACTTCCTTGAGAAAATTTTTACATATTGGAATTTAGAATGTGCATGCTGGTATTATTTTATATTAGGAATATCCCTGGAAACTATGGTTTTAGTGTTTATGATGAGATTTATCTGTGGTCTGTTTCGCAAACATGAGACTGTCTAGGACCTTCCTACCCTCACATGTACACATGTACATAATTCATATTGTCTGCTCTTATTCATTCCCGTCGCCACCCCGCCACACATGAAATGACACACTTTGCTGTCTATTCAACCATGTTAGCAGAAGCTTGCATGTTTCAGTCCTGCCATCTGCCAGTCAGAAACTGTCAAAGATGACATTATCATCCTATGCACCTTGCCTGCCCAACAACATTGAAATGTCTTGCTTACTAACAGGATGTGTGCTACCATATCTGCTTTTTCCATCCTAAGGATCAGTAACCTTTTTTTCTTTCTTACATCTGTTAGAGATGACATTATCAGCCTATGCACCTTGGCTGCCCAGCAACACAGAAATATCTTGCTTACTAACAGGATGTATGCTACCATATCTGCTTTTTCCATCCCACGGATCAGAAACCATTTTTTTTCTTTCTTACATCTGTTATTTAGAGTGTCAAGAGAATGTTGCACTGCATGTGTGATTTGGTCAGTGTTTTAGGATGCTCTTATGATTTTTTTTTTTTTTTTTATTATCCTATGTCGCTGTCTCCCGCGTTTGCGAGGTAGCGCAAGGAAACAGGCGAAAAGATTGGCCCAACCCACCTATATACACATGTATGTACACATGTCCACACACGCAATTATACACACCTATACATCTCAACGCATAAACACATACACACCCACAGACATATACATACATA
>JAUTXX010540882.1:0-10650 GCA_032273605.1 Panulirus laevicauda | reverse complement strand
AGAGATTGGTGCAGAATCAGTCCTCCCAGCACAAGATAATAATGCCAGCAGTGCGATCTGTGCTACCTGTGGGAGTGAGGGACGTTTGTCACTCAACACCTGGAAGGATATCAGGCAACACACCACCACAAGGGCTGTGTAGAATGCCACCATCAGACACAAGACAGAGGAGGTGGACAGCATGAACCCTTCCGTTATCCCTGCCAGGGTCCTCAGACTGACCATCTGGTGGTAGGTCTGGAGGAGCCTCATGACGTCCCTGACCAGGGGTACCTGGAAAGCAGTAGCTTCTGGTGAGAAGTACATCTCCAGGTGAAGGTCAGGTGGTGCGCTGACAAGCTGGCCCAGGAGGGGCAGCTTGTGGAGCCAAGATCTAAACCAGTGCTCTGATGCCACCACCTCCTGCAGGAGCTTGACCCTTAGGTAGAGATGGTACTGGCCCAGCAATGCGCAAGTCCACTGCATCAGAGCTGCAACCAAGATGGAAAGGATGGAAATTGTCAGGTGTGAACGAATGTGGCCTTTTTTGTCCATTCCTAGCGCCAGGGTGTGTGTGTGTGTGTGCCATTTCATGTGTGGCTGGTGGCATTGCGAATGGATGAAGGCAGCAAGTATGAATAAGTTCATGTGTAAATATGTATATGTCTGTATGTATATGTTGAAATGTATAGGTATGTATATGTGCGTGTGTGAGCGTTTATGTATCTACATGTGTATGTGGGTGGGTTGGGCCATTCTTTCGCCTGTTTCCTTGTGCTACCTCGCTAGTGCAGGAGATGGTAATTAAGTATAATAAAAAAAATAACATTGTTTAAAAATGATTGTTTTACCATCATGTATTACCAAATAAAGTTTCAACCCTTGGCAGGGTCATTGCATTTACTCATAAGTGATTGGTCTAATGTTGCGTACAAAAAATAATTATAGCAACACCATTACAAAGCTAGTTTGTTCTGGTGCTGGCCAATAGGCATTGTGGAGTTATACAACCTCACACCCAGTCCCTCAGCTGGGGTACATATGGTTATGATAATGATAAAGTTGTGATGCTGCTTTTGGTCCCTCACTGTTTTTCACACACATTTGTTCAGTTTCTGTTCTATAACATAATGAACACCAATTAATAAATATTAAAATAACTTACCATTATGAGGAAAGTTTGCCAAGATGATTGCTACCTCAAGTGCATTAGGTTACAATAATGGTCAATTTGCAATGCTGTTTTTGGTCTTACAATATTTTTTAAATGCATTTGTTTGTAAATGACTGTTCTATCATAGTGCATATACCAATTAAGTATCGACCATTGGCAAAGTCACTGTCCTGTTAGTGAAAGGGTTGTCCCTGATCATGGATACCCCTAGTTAACTCGAGTCAAGTTACAAACTGTCGGCTGGCTAAGGCTGTTGTGCTTTACCAACCAAAGCTGATACCCATTTATCTACCAAACAGGGTAAGGATAGTTTCTTTGTTGAATTGAGTTGTCTTCCTGCACCAGGTTTTGAACCCAGGCCAATGAATTAGCAGTCAGGAACATAACAGAGGCACCTTGCACTAAATTTTAAATATTACAGTATAACAACTTCGTTAAACAGAAAGTTTGTTGAAATGTATGCCATCCCTGGTTCATTTTTTTCATATTTATTCATTGCGTCCCGTATTAGTTAGGTAGCACCAGGAACAAATGAAGAAGCAGCCTCATCTGCACACATCCATTCTCTAGCTGTCATGTGTAATGCACTGAACCTACAGCCCCATAACTGCAACCAGGTCACTAGAACCTTTGCATGGTTCACTGGCTGCTTCATACACCCCGGTTCAGTCCACTGACAGCATGATGCCCCCTATATACCACATAACTCCAATTCACTATCTCAAGCATGCCTTGCGCCCTCCTGCATTTTCAGGCCCCGAGCTCTCAAAAATTTTTTTTCTCCATCTTTCCATCTCCATTTTGGTCATCCTCTTCTTGTCCCTTCCACATCTGACACATACAGTCTGTATGGAAAGTAGAGGTGTGAGCTGAAAAAGAAAGTTTTTTTACTGTTCAGTTATGTAAATTAAGTAAATTATACTAATCCCTTCTATTAGTATTTTGTCATGTTCCATGGCACTTCAGGCAATGCATGAGCCCTCGAGAAATGCTATCAGCTTGGTTACGGTGGAGCTTAGGTGGTAAGCAAATCCAGACCTCTTTGATGGCTGCTTTTAACTTTGGGATAGATGAAACAAAAACAGACCAGAGATTCTCAGTGAGATTGAGATCTGGGCTACTAACTGGCTAATCACTAAAGCTGAGCACGTTACAATCTTTTAACCACTGAGTCACAATTGGCACCATGGCAAGGGGCACCATCCTGCATAAAAATCTTGGCTTGGGCTTTATCAAATGAATCAGGTGAAATTATGATTCATTAGTTCCAAACAACAGTAGCGAATTACTAGCTCCCTAACACAATGATTACTGAAACCCCCAAATTATTAGCATAGCAGAATACTTTCCAGTTTTAAAGGTGAGGGAGGTGTGGGCCAGAGTAAGGCAGCAGGTACACCCTCCCTACAGTGCTGCCAGTCACAGTAAAAAGTAGCCTCATCTGACCTAAAAAAACTCCTCTATATTTCTAAATTTCAGACACTACACTTTACAATTCTTAACTCTGTTCTCTTTCTGCTCCTCCATCAATACTGGCATCTTGCGGCACAGTAGCTTTTAAATTCCAGGTCGTTATGGGGCCTACTGCATACACCTCAATGAGACATGGCCAAGGAAAAGTGGGTATTTTCCTTATCTCACTGTGATTGCAAGGATGTTCTTAACCAGGTGAAAAATCACTTGAGGGGTCCATGGGTATAGTAACTTTGACCTGCCTGACATAAGGAGAGGAGCCAATATCTTGTCCTCTCTTAAGCTCCTTGTACCTCTTCACCAATATCTGTACACTATGCTTACACATGCCTGTCTTTTTTTTTAATGTTGAAGGCTCCAGTCATGGACTAAAGTCCACATCAAGGCTGGACCTTAATTGAAATATGGAGAGAAGAATGAAAGGAAAAAAGAAAAGACAAGGTAAAGTATTTATGAATTTTGGAGGAAGTGAAAAATGTCCGAGTTGCAATATCTGAATATGGCTATCACTGCCACCTTATCTTCCTTGGTACTAACTTTACCTTTCAAAGGCATCTCTGGTGGCCACACACACACACACACACACACACACACACACACAAAAGAATTCCTCCCCTCACTGACAGAAGCCCACTGGTGGTCCCTTGTGATGTGTGCCAAGTTACCAAATATCTCCATGCGGCTGCCAGACACACAACTAACCATCCCACATCCAAGGAAGCCTGGGAAGGTGCATGAAACTGTTTTGGTGTTAAGAACAGTCAACGGTCCCCTCATGCCTCTACTTTCTACGCAAACTGTATATCATTTTGTTAACCTCCCTTTAATCATTCTCTAAGTTCAAAACATTTTCACACATCCTTTTCAGCTCTCTTAACCAACCATACCTCTCTCTCTTACCCTATCATTTTTTACTCAACACTCACACCAAAGGTCCTCAGGCTTTTAATTCCAACAAATTCACCCTCTTCCATACAATCTCACTTGAGAGCCCATGCTTGGCATCCATTTAGTACGGTTGGGGCTACTATATCTTCTCCCTCCCAGACAGTGACCTCCCTTTCCATACAATCCTTAACGCTTATGGGACCTCTGCCCTCTCAATGACATGATGACTCACTTCATTTTCCATGGCTCCATTTGATCCTTATCCACTCTCAAGTATCTAAAACACCCCACTTCCTCTAAACTGTCACCATTTAAACACACTCCAAATAACCTGTCTCTCTCCTCTGCTAAACCTAATATTGTAACTTTCCGTCACATTCACTCTCAACCTTTTCCATTCATACACACTTCCAAAGTCAGACACAAGCTTCTGCAGTCTTTACTTGAATTTTCTATCGGTGCCATAACATTAGCAAACAACGACTGACCCACTTGGCAAATCCCTCCATCCCCAGCAGACTGCATACCTGCTCCTCTCTCCAAGACCCTTGCATTAACTCCATCCATAAACACATTAAACAGCCTGCTACAGACACATATTCACCTAGAACCAATCACCCTTCTCTCTACCTACTGGCACAAACTTCTTACTTGAAAGAGACTCTATTGCTTCTAATAGCTTTTCTCCTTCCCACATATATTCATAGCATCTTCCACAAAGCATCTCATATCAATCCATAAATGTCACATACAAATCCTTCCGTTTCTTTGTATTTCTCACATAGATTTTTAAAGCAAACTAATGATCTTAACATCCTCTACCACTCTTGAAACCATGTTCCTCTCAAATCTGATGTTCTGTGCATGCCACCATCTTCTCATTCACCTTTCCCCCAATGAACATACCAGGCACACTCAAACTTAAACTGGAGGAGGGGGAGCTGGGTGGTTTGGAGGGTTTAAGGACTGATATTATTATGGGAAGTTTCCAGATGTTAGGAATATTATTGCGTAGCCAGGAGTAGTTGAAGATATCTGTAAGCGCTTGGACTGCAAGTGGGCCATGGTGTTCTATGTGAAATTTTGACGTGATATCAGGACTTGTAGCAGGAGAGTTCTTTCAGGTTTTAATTGCACTTCTTGTAACTAAGGGAGAGAGGGGTTGGTGGGTAGTTGTTTCTGGATGGATTTTGTGTACTGGAAGATATCTGTTAAGTGCTTGAACTGCATATAGGCCATAATGTTTCATATGAAATTTTGATGTGATGTAAGGGCCTGTAGCAGGACAATTCTTTAGTTTTAATTGCTCTGCTTGTATCCGAGGGGGGAAAAGGGTGAGTGGGCAGTTGATTCTCGATGGATTTCCTGTTTAGGGATGCGATTACTTTGTGGCTGATTTTCTTAGTATTTCAAACCTATGTTTGCTTGGTCTTTGGGAGAAGGACTTTGATTGTGATGGGTCAGAAATGCTTCACGAGTAATAGCTGGACTGACTGGTGCAACATGAAAGGATTTTCTTTAATGTATACCAGAGTTGGTTGCTGTGGGTCTTGTATGGTGAGGAAGGAATGCTAGTTTTCAGTTTGTTTTTCAAAGATAAGGATAGTGATGGTGATTTCTAGAACATGTATGGTTTCTTTGTCTTATGCAAGAATCTCATTTTATGCATAGGAGATGCTACTGTGACGGAAAAAATTCTGTTTGATGCATACAGCACACAAAAACAGTGAATGGCTTAAGGAAGATGGTCTATAAAGAATTTCCAATACTGAGGGAAATTGTCTGCTCTATGGTAATTATGGTGAAGGCTTAAAGTTCACAACTTTAAAGCAACTAAGATTTCAGGGTTAACTTGGCAGAAGCACTTTTGATTTGCAATTGTTTACCTGTTCATTAATGGATATCTTAACATGAATAATAAGATCAGACTCATCTCCAAGAGCCTTTTCATACTTGAAATACATAACCCCTCCTTTACACATATTTGCAAGAGTAATCACCTGCCATCCTTAACTAAAATGCCACTAACTTTTAATATTTTTTCAATAAATCTATCACTTTCTTTCTCAGTATCTTCTCCATATGAAACAGTATGATGGTGGGTGATTATCTTGAAGAAACTGGTCTGTATTCAGCAATATTAAATTAGCCATTCTATTGTGTTCATTTATTTTTATGTTAGCTGAGACAGCATGAGCAACCAAAGCCTTAATCAAGGCTGTCTTATTAATGCTATGTATGAACACACACACACACACACGTATTTTTTCATGCGTATTCGTCATTTCCCATGATATCAAGGTAGCGTAAGGAACAAATGACTGAGCCTTTGAGGAAAAAATCCTCACTTGGCCTCTGTTTCTTCTTTTGGGTTATCAAAACTGGAGGGAAGGATTTCCAGCTTTCCACTCCCACCCCCTTTAGTGGCCTTCTATGACACACAGGGAATACGTGGGCAGTATTCTTTCTCCCCTAGCCCCAGGGACAATATATATTTAGTTAACAAGCTAAATATATCATATCCATGTTGATTTTGATTTCAAACTAGAAGTTCTGATGTTTCATCCTTGTTCACAAAAGCTTCAGTTGATGACGTCTTAGAATATTTGGTTGATGGATGATACTAATTTACTTGTTTCAATTTGTTTCTATTGAATTGATAAAATCGTGTATAAAAGACGTGTATTTCAATTCAATGGAGAATATTATCCCTCAGAAATTTGGTATGGTGATGGGTAACCCTCTTTCACCAGTATTAAGTAAGCTTTACATGGAATTCTTTGACACAAAATTAACAAGGGATATCTTACCCTCTAAGGCAATTTGGTGTAGGTATGTAAATGATGTTCTTGTGTTTGGCCAACAAATGAAAACTTACAAACATTTCTACCTCCACTTCACAATTCATTACCTTCTATTAAATTTACTGTAGAAGTGGAAAATAACTATGTTACCATCTTTAGATTGCATTATCCATAGAGACAGAAATATGTTTAAGTTTAGCATGTACAAAAAACCCATTAATGTTTGTTCATATACTCATTATTACTCAGCTCAACATGACACAGTTAAATTATCATCATTCAAGTTTATGTTTGTTAGGGCATTATGCATATGCAGTCCAGAATTTATTTTTAAGTTTGAGAAGATATATTCTACTGGATCCAAGTTAAAGTATCCTAGATCTTTCATTGATAAATCCCTTAAGTTGGCAAAGGCATCATTTTATAGAGTTAAACCCAAACCTTCCTTTGATACCAAAACTCTTTTACTCTTCCCTTTTAGTGATAGTTTTACATTACTTCCCAGGTTGCTTAAGTCCTTTAATGTAAATGTAGCTTTCAGCAATAACAATACTGTGAAGAAAATCTTAATCAAAAACTCACTAGAAAATTCTGTGGGCTGTGTATACACAATTCCTTGTAAAAACTGTAATATGTTTTATGTTGGGACTTAAACAACATAAATAAAGTATAAGAGTCGGAAAAGAATCAAATGCTTTGTTTAATGATGTTAAAAATCATGAACATTGTACTGACTGGAGTTATAACTATTCAGTTATTAACCGTAACTCCTTTACCATGAGAAATATCATGGAATCTTCTATTAATAAACACGCATAAAATTGTGAAAATATTTGTGAAGGTCTATACAAATTGGATAGCTTTACTGTAGCCAAATTTGTAAACAGTTCCCTTTCTTGTCCGCATAATAAAATTTTTATCAAAAGCATGTTGCCAGATCTGAACAACACCATCCAGTAATGCTTGTTTACCAATGGCATCTTAGTTGTCTCTTCCTTATATATCAACTGACTGTCATACATCCAAATCATTCTTGTATCTTTCCTGACGATGTGATCATCACATGAAAGTGCACTTGGGAACTTATCGTGCATTATTATGCTCGTGGTTATCAGCAAATACTAGATCACACGCACCACTGAGACCTACCGCAATGTATGTATATATTCAGGCCTCAGTAGCAAAATGAAAGCTGGAAATGATGAATGCCACTCACGGGAGAATACGATTGCGCCCGTCGGTAAATGCATAGGAAAAGAATGTTATTGTAATGCCTGATTCAGTTAGACGTACGCTTATCTGATTAACATGTCACTGTTATGATATATGCATACGCTAATCTGATCATAGTATTACCGTAATGATTGACAGCCCTATATTCGTTGACCTGATTATAATGATTACGCAAAGATTAATTTGATTATACACGGGCTGATCTGGGTAGTGTGGCCTCGAAGGCTGTTTAATGACGACTGGGCTGTCAGTGTTCCTACAAAGTGGACAAGATAACACAGCGTTCAAGCCACATCGGACCATCTGGAAAGCCTTGATATGATGGTGTGTTCGTACCAAGTGGAAAGCCTTTGATATGGTGGTGTGCTCATATAACTGTGTCAACTGACCAGCACTCGGGAACCTCGAGAGGTAGAGGAAGACCTGCTGGGAGACATAGGAAAGGTTAGGAACCCATACTGAGATCATCTGAAGGGGATCTGGATGTAGGAGAGAGTCAACGTGGACTTGGCGCAAACTGACTTGATTTTTGCATCTCCAACCCATCCCGTGGGCAGTGGCGGGAAAAGAGAGTACGGACTGCAAAAACGGTTCAGTAGGGACTGGGCCTCAATGATTCAATCAAGAGTAACGTAGAAAGAAAAAGTGTTAACAAGGATTGGACAGCTATAAATGAATGATTCTACAATATGCATAAAAAGTGAAGTCTGTAAATGTTGAAAAACAAATATTGGATTTTGTATAAAGATATATTTCAAATAAACTATATACAGTAGGCAAAGTTAGAATATTTCTCAGGTATCTGAGATGGACCATTTTCATGGATGTAACTCTTACACACATCTGGTAGTGGCACTCCCCTTTCAGCAGCCCCTTCTAGACGTAAATATTGGAACCTCAACATAGCTGACTTGAATTACTCAAGAAAATTCTTTCTGCCTTTCCTTGAGTAAATTAGTTTCTTATGTGGTGATACTTCTGTTTCTACCAAACACATAGCAGGGGTAAAGGTTTCGGGAATGGTATATTTATCCTCTCTTCCTCCAAGACGACCTCATCTTCCATTACATAGTTCAACTGTTCCTGATCTGAGGCCATTCAGGCAAAGGATCAGGTATAACGGGCTAGGATAAATTCTTCGTCCGACTCCCATTTAGCATTTATCACTGCCCGTAATCATTGGAAGTACGTTATCAGAGAGGCAAAGCGTTCCGTTATTGGAAGGCTGGACGATAACCTCGCCTTCTTATCCACTAATAGGTCTGTCTGCTTTTTAGCTATGGGCATCGCTAACAACTTCTGTTGTTCAACCTTATCTTCACTTTTACGTTCTGACGATACTATAGCTGTCTCTCCAGTAGACAAAAGCAACTCTGGTTCCCGCTTTTCCTCGAACTCCACCTTAGATGAGTTTAACATTTCTTCACCCCATGATGCTCCTCTTACTGATCCTATGCCTCTCCTCGTATTCTCTTTTCGAATTGTCCGAAAAGCACTTATCTCTCTGGATACAAGCAATGTCCTGTTTGTATCCATACCTGTGTATTGAAAGAGTGTGCCTCTGAACTTAAACCTGTGCTTCCTCATCTGTTCCGTTTCTGATTAAAAAGTAGAACGTTTCTCTCTTCTTGGAAACATACGTTGGTACATCTCATCCCTAAGAAGGGTGACCGTTCTAACCTCTCGAACTATCGTCCTGTTACTTTGACATCTGTCGTTTCCAGTGTCTTTGAATCCCTCGTCAGCTCGCATATCCCTAGACATCTTGAATCTCACAGTCTTCTCTCTGATCACCAGTATGGCTTCCTTAAGGCGAGATCCACTGGTGGTATTCTTCTCTATCTTATTATTGTCTGGTCATCATCCTTGAAAGATTTTGTGGAAACCGATGTAGTCGCTTTTGACATCTCTAAGCTCCTCTCTTTTGGCTTTCCTTCCTCACTTTGCTCCCTTATATCTAGATCCCTCTCTGGCCGATCTGTCTCAGTGGTTCTTGGTGGATCAGCCTTTCCCCCTTTCTCCATCAACAGTGGTGTCACTAAGGGTTCTGTTCAGTCTCCCAAACTTTTTCTCCTTTTCATCAACAATTTCTTTTCTTCCACAAATAACCAAGTGCACTCATACGCTGACGACTTAACACTGCAACGCTCAACATCCTTCAATCTTACTCCTTTTCTCACTCGATCTGCATCTTGTCTCGACACAACTTCCTCAGTAAACTTAGACTTGAATGGGATATCTAATTGGGGTAGACGAAATGCCTCGAAGACCCAATTTCTACCCATCTCTCTGTCGAAAATTCCTCACAACTTTCCTCTCTCCCTCGACGATTCTGTAATTCCACCTCTTGACTCAGTGAATATACTTGGTATCACTGTGACATCCACTCTTTCTTAGAAAATCCACGTTACGGAAATAGCTAAGTCTTCCTCTAAGAAATTGGGAGTCCTGTTTAGATTTCGAAATTACTCTGAACAGTTGCTCTTTACTGTGGCGAATGAGGATCCTGTAAATGTGGCATCGCTGCTCACCACAGAAATAATGACGGCACATGTGCAAACATCCCCAGGTTTTGGGAAACAGATTTTGTAATGTTGAATATGTTGAGTACCCAAGATAGAGTAGAGGGTAAGGTTGTACCCAACATGTCTATGGTCGTGCAGGGATGGACTGTGGTGGAAACTGAATAAAGGAAAATGAGTGACATTTCATAAAGATGTGTAGGTAGAAAATGCGTTTTAGCACTACTGCTAAAAAGACAAGGAATATATGCTGCAGTAATTCTGTAATATTATATTCAATATATAATTTTTTGTATGAAACGATCAATATATGTTATATGTTATAGGTAATATATGTTAATTATTCGTAGGTAAAATCATTTTTACCTTATCAGAACGTACTCGATATGTTCGGAGTGTGAGTGTGAGACTGTGTAGTAAGGGTTACGAACGCTTGGTGACGACACGGTAGATGCGGTCCATGATGAATCAGGATATGTTATCTGCGTCACTATGGCAACAGACAGTTGGCTATAGCCCATCGTCCAGACCGTAAACGTGATGATGGCGTCTCCGTCTCCGGAGAGCAGGGACGGGC
>JAUTXX010540881.1:0-19957 GCA_032273605.1 Panulirus laevicauda | reverse complement strand
ATCTATAGCCCACGCCTTGCAACCATATAACATTGTTGGAACCACTATTCCTTCAAACATACCCATTTTTGCTTTCCATTCAAACATATGTGCCATCTCAGCAAACAATAAAAATATGTGAAATCTAATGCATGAAAACCTTATTTTAAACATCAGACATTGGATTTTTTCTTTTTTGTGGAGACTGGGTAGAATGAAGGTTGCCAGGGAAGACTTGGAGGATTGTGAATCAAGAGAAATAAACTGGGATGACAGAAACAGAAAGAGCACAGTGAGAGCTGTGGAAAACAGACCAAATGAAAGAATAAGCCAGAAGAGTAGGAATAGTCATTTTAACATAAATGAAAAAACTAAACTGGAAACAAAAATAAAAATATTCTAACAGACAGATGATACTAGCAAAAAAAATCTTTTTTAACCAAATATTTAAAACAATTCTTTTCAGATTAGTAAAAATGACAAACATACACACACACACTGAAATGACAGAAACAAAAGTAATCCATGGAAAATCTTCAGTATGAATATACAACATTTAATTACAAGTAATTCCCAAATTAAAACCAAAAATTATATTACTGAGTGTACAAGTGATAATATCAATTGTATGGAAATGAAGATGACAGAGTTAAAAAATATGAAGCAGACTGCAAATGTGAATTCAAACAGGAGAACAAAGTCTTGGCAGATGACAGAGAGTAGTTAAGTAAATCAATGGTCATATGTGAGACATTCAATCTATGAAAGGTTATACTCAAACTAAGTAGAGACAACACCACTAAAAATTTTTACAAATGACATAGCACTCATAATTGACACTGAAATCACTAAAACGAGTATCTCAGACCTTATCACTGAAGTGTCAACTAATTCAAAAGTAGAAATAGGCAGTCCAGTTGGAATTTGATAAAGAGAAGACATAAGATTTAAAAACAACTTCAATTATTACCCTGACAAAATAAAATCGAACAAAGCAAATAATCTAATAGCTACTACAAACTGAAATGAAGTTCTTGATAGCAGTAATGCTAAAACAGGTACAGCCATTTTCTACCAGTGCAAAATCAAATGATTATAAAATATTTGCCACTAACAATGAAACATGAAAATATGAAAAGAAAGATACTGGAAGAAAACAGAAAATAAAGACAAGACAAAGGTTTGCATCAGGCAGATATAAAATTGATCTAATAGAAGAGAAAATAAATGCTAACAGATAAATGAAGTGATAAAGCAGAGAACAAAGATTAAATGAACAGAAAGTAATTCAAAGTATAGATCTGAATCCAAAGGTCCTATTCCATATATGAACAAAGAAAAAATCTCAGATAATGGAGTTTTTTAGAGTAGGTGATAGTTATGTGAATTAACAAAATATTAAATAAGTATTTAGTACAAAAGAGAATGTAGAGGCTGATGATGATATATTAAATGACTATGTCGAGCACGCACGTACTGACTTTGATTAATCAATCAAAAAATAAGATGCCAAAAAGAGTAGCTTTATCAGTTTGCGGGTTTGCTATGGACTGATCATATAGGAAAAGAGTTGGAAAGATTCTATTACAATAGTTGGATGAAGAGTGCTTGGTTAATTAAGGACCAAAAAGATATATCAGTTGAAGTCCAGTCAGCACACTTCCAAGCAGTAATGAAGTTGGAATGAACTTTGCAGGAAGGGAATAGTTTCTAAATGTGATGTGCTGTTTTTGATGTGACAAGCACCAGAGTAAGAGCAATCAAGCATAATCAGGGCACAAAGACATAGTAGAAGGGAAATAGGCACTGTCCTATCAAAAATGTCCTATGCTATGCAGTCAACTCAACTGGGGGCATCCAGACTGGTAAACAGTCCTGGTCTCAAGAAATTCAGTTTAAAAAATCCACACAAGGAAAGCCACTGAGCCCTACCAAAATGTCAAAGTTTGTATTTCAAGGGTGTATAGGGGTGGACATGCCTCTCATGTTTATCTCAATAACTATGACCTATGTTTATCTCAATAACTATGACCTAACACATTTCAAAAGACAGGTTTTTTTAACATTCTCAAAAATTTGTAAAAACTTTCCATCTTTTCTTTTTCCATTTCATAATTCTCTCTATACTTCAAATAAGGCCCGGCCTTGATTTGGATTTTTGTATGTGACTGGAGCCTTCAACATAAAAAAAAGGAAACAACAGAAATAAGGATGTGATCTGAAGTCCATAAAGGGACATAAACAGTCCATTTACTATGAGAGGGTTTAAAGATTAAAAAGAGTGAGTGTGTTGGAAGGATGGTCATTACAAACAGAAACTCTTTTGGATGTTTAATTAGTTGTCCCCACCATGATGGAGGGAAAAAGAGAAGGCCTAACTCTATTCCAAGAAGAACTGAGCCATTTTTTGTAGTGTACATTAAAATCCCTTGCATAGATGATTGCAACACATGGATATGATGACAGCAATGCCTCATTGCAGGCAGTCAAATAGTTGAGAGTTAGGGAAAATCATACCAAACATAAAAGCTAAGTTTTAAGAGTAAAGATTTAGAGGGCCAATGTAGACGTATAATAGCAAGGTTGAAAATACAGGGAGTAGGGGTGGACCTTAAAAGGTATTGCCAAATACAGTGACTGAGTTGTTTAGGGTTAGACATATTTCAGCTAAAAGTAAGATGCATAGTTGTGTCATGCATTAGATGTGCAAAGGTTATGAATTTTAAGGATATACTGTCTTTTGGCAGTGCTCTTTTAAGTACTGTACTGTTATTGTCTATATCAGTCCTTATCTATACATGTAGACAATAAACTATTGTTTTAACATCACTCATGGTCACAGTATCTAGCACTGTTGATATTTATAGTGGCTGTCACAAGTAATTTGGTAATCACAGAGCTACACTGCTGCTGGTAAGAAAAAATCAAAATCAGGATTTTTATATTGCTGTGTTAACATATGGGCAAAAAAGTAAAACATATCAGTAAAAACACATATTCACACCAAACTGGAAGGAAACTAAGGACACACATCAAGGGATTCTACTTCAAACGTGTTGAGGTTAGCAGTGGTGTGATGCAGGACCTGAATATGGTTGCAAAAGATTCTAGGGTTATGAGAGAAGTAAAGGAATGATGAAGATTGCATCAATTTACAAGAAGTCCTGATATATGATAGATTAAAATCAACCAGAGTAAATGTACAGATGGGACAGTGAAAGAAAACCTCAAAATTAATATTATATAGCAAGAATTAAGCTGCAAGAAAATCTGTGGAAGGACTTGGAAGTCTTGTCATTGCAGCTCCACCTCAAGTGATGAGGTCATGCACCTTACATGTCACACACACACACACATATATATATTTTTATGTATATGTATATATTATGTAATATGTATATATTTTTTTTTTTTCATTTTACTTTGTCGCTGTCTCCTGCGTTAGCGAGGTGGCGCAAGGTAGCTAGAAGCAGTGAAAAGTTTTTACCAAGGATGTAAGGGATGTGTACGAGTAGGAAGAGAGTAGAGTGATGGGTTCCCAGTGAAGGTCAGTCTGCAGCAGGGGTGTGTGATGTCCCCATAGTTGTTTAATTTAATTAGTTTATGGATGGGGGTGGTTAGAGAGGTGAATGCAGGAGTTTCGGAGAGTGGGGCGAGTATGCAGTCTGTTGGGGATGAGAAGACCTGGGAAATGAGTCAGTTGTTCACCAATGATACAGAACTGGTGGCTGATTCAAGTGAGAAATTTTAGAAATTGGTGACTGAGTTTGGAAAAGTGTGTGATAGGAGAAAGTTGAGAGGACATGTGAATAAGAGCAAGGTAATTATTAGGTTCAGTAGGATTGAGGGAAAAGTTAATGGAGAACATTTGGAGGAAGTGAAGTGTTTTAGATATTCCTGAAGATGTGAAATATCAAATCTTCATGATTCATTTTCCTTGTGGCTTCCAGCATATCTACATCTTTATATAGTATTTGTTACATATTCATAATAGTCTCTCTGTGTTATATCAAGCCCAGAAACATGGTTGTACTGTCCTCCTCAGCATTTTGATAGGTGCTGACCAGCAAAGTGCAATAAATATAGTAAAGGGACTTGGAAACAGTCTGATTTGCCGGATAATGTATTGTAACTCACTACTTCCTCCTTAATATATATGGAATTTTTTAAAGCAATGAATGATATATGAGAGGGAGGTATTAAAGGACCCTAGGGATAAGAGGAGACTCTTTTGCCATGGCCACCCCTTGATGGAAGTTCCTGGAGGGAACAGGTTTTAAGAGATATAGACAGATGGACAGGTAGGCTGTAAAGGGCACACTCTTAGGCAACTGTTAGAGGCATATCAAACATTAGCAGTCACTGGATTAAAGACATGGATAGGAAATGTTCAACAAATTATACACAGCAAAAACTAGAATATGCTACTCAAGATTGGTTAGTCCACGTAAAGAATCATACAGAAATGATAGGAAAGGTGCAGAAGAGGGCAACACAGATGGTAACAGAATTTTAAAAGCTGAGTTACAGCACAAGGTTAAAAGCCATGAATTTGTAACTTATGGTCACAAGAAGAGTAAGGGGTGACTGTATTACAACCCTCAACTTTCTTAACCACTTTGAGGGTGCTGTAAACAAACAGTTCTTTGAAAGATGCAAAGGCAGAGCAACCAGAGGCTATGTGATGAAATTTGAAATGATGATTGTATATAAAGTTAAAAAAGTTGTTTGACTTGAGAAAGTTCAAAAGATAAAGCCAAGTACAAAACTCTCTGTTTTGTACAAATGCAGCAGAACCTGTTAATGATAATTCAATCCCAACCATGTCATTACTGAAAGGATTTCATTATTGAGAGGGACTGGCTTATCAAATACAACCTCTGTTACCAAATGTCTTTGCTATTTCCCTTGGAATATTGAATGCCTATGGTATCAGACTTTTCATCAAATACAGTATGTAATACATGAATAGGGCTTCATCTACAATAGTCTAAAAGCATACATCTGAAATTTCTCAGTATATCAAAACATTAGAAATACAACAGAAGTTGGGACAAAGTACTTAGTACACCCTAATGTAAAATTCTTTACTTGCAAAAATATAAAGTATTCTTACTGTATTAGCTCTGTTGATGATGTTGCTGAACTGATGACAATGGGGGATGATTGAAGGTCCTACTGCAAGTTCCTCCACACCAACAGCAGGTTATTGGATGATGATTAATCATCTAAGATTGCTTCTATGATATCCAGATTTCCTTCTTTTTCCTCACAGTGATGCTTTTGTTAAAGTGGCTCCTTTCCAGAAGCTGTCATCATCACTACCTTCAGCATTTTCAGTTTTCAGTTCGTACGATACACTGCAGAGGAAAACCAGTACTGGGTATATATACAGTTCTGCAGGTGTACACACATGCACACATTAAATGTAATAACAAACTTAAAGAAGTATAGTCTTAGAATAGGGTATTTGAGATTATCATTCATGCATAGTATCCCTGGACATTACAACTGTCAAAGTGAAAGGGTTAAGTTCCTAAACCTGTATGAAGATGTTTACAATGAACAGTTCTTCAAAAGATGCATAAACAGTGCAACCAAAAGCTATATTAAGAAGCAAGAAATTTGTTAGAAGACATTTTATGAAAGTAGAATGAGTTCAACAGATGGGGCTCCATGATCGTAAAACTCTCTCCCTGTACTGTAAAAATAATTACATATACCAGAGTAAAACAGGAATCTTAAGAAACACATTAGAATGGATGTTTTAAAGATCATTCTATAGTAATCTATAGGTAAATGAAATAATGGGGGCAAAAAGTGTTAAAACAATTAGGATGTTGTATGACAGCAATGAAAGGGTAAGCAGTATGGCCCATGTCTAAGATATCCCCCCTCTACTGTACAAACAGATAACATACACACAGGTCAATTAAGTATCATAACCTCTCTTCAGGTTCAAGTGATGAGCCAGGATCAGTGGTAGCAACAGTATTAGATATTGATTTCATCTGCATACTGCTAGAATCACTGATCATGTCACTGACTGAACCTTCCACACCAAAATGCAGTACTGGACAAAAGTTTGTACATCTCAAGCTTGGACAAGCCTGTTTGAATGTCAACAACACTGATGTGGAAATAAATCTGCAGCTTTGGGCACAAGCAGCCGAGTGCTACAAGGTGAGAATGTTGAATGTATCATGCTGGTCATTGCTTCAAAACAGACATTTTCTTTTGTTTCAAATGAAAGACGTTAAATACTCTTTTAAAGTCTTGTTATAACTCTGAATTCTTTTACAAAGCCTAGTCACTATGCATTATAAGTGTCAGTGGTCCTCAGGGAGCCTTTGTTATCTTCTGTCAGATGCTAATGCAAGTAACATGTGTCAGCTTCATGGAAGGCTTATATATTATTGTATTTTTGTTGTATTCTTAAGACATTCCCTCAACAGTTCGATGGGGTTGCTAGATGTTCTATGATTTAGGCTTTGATGTCTCATGCCCAAAAATGGCTTAGCCTATATTACTTAAATTTGGTGTTTTTTCATTCACTGTGTAGCAAAATATGTTGCTTTCAATATCTGTAGAGCATCAACATGACTTCTAATGAAGGTATCAGAAATGAATTATTACCTAATGCAGAAGTGAGTGATGAGCTGGGTGGAGACTAAGGGAAGGGAGTATTCATATGAAATGATAGTAAGGATGTTTGATATCTGACATGTTTAAAGAAATTACTACAGTACAGTCTTTGTTGTCAATACTCCTCTGTTGTTATTGTGTATATCCCTCTGTTCTTAAACGAGGGAATAGATACAAAATGTCTAATGTGGACAAGCATACAAATGTATGTAATGACACACACTGTAGATTGTTAATGAAAGTCTTTTATTATTATTGATGTTTGAATGTGTGTAAGTAAGTAGTTTACTTTACCACTGGTCCTTATAGTAAGAGGGTATTATGAGAAGAAATCAGTAAATAAGCTTAAAATATATCTTTATCTTTTTTGTTTACTATTTTTTGTTTGAGTGAGGTGCATCACAAACAGGTGACTGAGCTTTAAACTCACATTATCTTAAAAAGCTGTCCTATTTGCAACACCTTTGTATTCTTCCCTACCAAAATACTACATAACTAGCCATCATCTCCCAAGCAGAAAGAAAATGCTTACCAATGCAACATCTACTCTCAGATCCCTCCTTCCCTAACAGAATCAACAGACAAAAAAATAAAAAAAATAAAATTACCCAACATGCATTAAATAAGTGTCTCTCCCACTGAGTATGAAACACAACCCCACCCAACATAACCGCTCCGAAATTACCTACTCAGCCATGTACAGATTGCACTTTCTCAGCTTTGCTGTGGACATCATCCATCCCTACAACGTAACACACTGATTTAACATATCTCAAGACCCTTTATGTGCACAGTACAATTACCACAATGAAAACACAGAGCACTTACTACTCGGTTGCCCTGCTTTTCCTACATAGAAAAACACACATCATAACTACACTTTATGACCTATGGTCTCACCTGGTGAATGTGGCTGGCTTCCTGAGTACTGAAGGGTCTCCATAGGAGATAGAAGGGGCTCCCTGGGCAGGAAGTTAGATAGATACCCATGGGATGCCATGCCCAGCATTGGAGCAGCATAAATTAAAGGATGCATAACACATCGAGTTGTATGTTATTCTATTTAGAAAATTCTACACCAATTAATCATAATAACAAACTGAAGATATTATTTTAGAATAAAGTATTTGAGAATATCCTTCACACATAAGTGTCCCTGGATATTAGACTGCTGCAGTGAAAAGGTTAAGTGTAGTTTAGTAGCTTGGTTTTAATGGTACAAAAACTATGATCAGCAGTCTTGACATGAAGGGCATAAGACGGTTCCTTTCACCTCTTTGACATAACCAAATCACGATCTGTATTACCTTGGGCAGGCTTTGTGTTCAGGTTTATAAATAAACACTAATCTGGAGATAGTAGGAATTTAACCAGACATAACTTGATTATTTCTTGACTACCCAACAGTGTTCCCCATGGCATTACTTCACCCTTGCCCCCAATACTTCTCAAGGTCTAGTTGTCAACTCAACGTATCCAACTGATATGTACATAAGAAATGAGAGTGGAAGCAACTTACACAGGTATGTTTGATTATACTATATGCAGTATCTTGTCACTTTATTTTTTTATGTTATACTGTTATTAACTTATTGAATTCATGGTAAACATAAATTTTCAGATTTGATACTATTCAGAGCATTCCTATGGTTCAGTGGGTCCACTTGCAAGCACAGATAACTTGTAAGCCAAATGGGCAACTTTCTTGCCTTTCATCATTATGCACACCATTTTTAGTAACATTTGAGATCATATCACAGTGAGAATATCAAAATATCATTAACCAATAGGACCAAGCAATGTGCAGATTTTGGATTTTTATGGATTTTAGAAATATGAGTTATAAATTATGGTGCGAACAGCTTGCACTTTAAGTGGTTTTTTTTTTTGTACACCCATAAGAGCTTAAATATTATTATTTTTTGTTTGTTTTATTTGTGATGTGAACATCTTGTAACTTAATGTTTTTTGTATGGTACTGGAGCTAATATATACCAATTATATTCATTTGTATATTTGTTCATTGCTTCCTTCCTTAGCAATGCAATGACAGGGAAAGAAAAACATTGGCTTCAATTGCTTGCATCCACTCTCTAGCAATAATATATAATGCACCCAAACCAGAAAACCACCACCTCAGTAAGGCACCACACACAATTCCTTGGTTTACCCTGACAGCTTCAATTGCCCTTCATATGGCAGCATGTCACCTCCCCTGTATACCACATCAATCCAGTTCATTGCCTCCCAAAATGTGCGTTTCACCCTTATAAATGTTCAGGCCACTGTTTTTAGTTGTTTGGTCATTCCTATGCCAGCAAACAGACATAGATTGGTCTTGTTTCATCATTAACCTCACATTTTTAATAAGAAGTGACTGAACAAGTACTGTGTAGGATTACATTTAGGAAACTTAAGGTTATGATTTGGCTCAGGCACCAAGTAGTGTGATATCTACAGTGGTATATGATGTGCAGTTTGTTCTATTTTATCCATGACTAAATTAATTTAACACCTCCAACTTAGGAGATATTACCTGTTAGAGGTAAAGACAGTTGAAAGAGATGTTAGCTTATAAAAGATGTAACCGTAGAGTAATTGTGTTCATGACACTTGCATAGGACAGGTATCATCATGATTATCATTTTACACTGCAAAGTATGTTTTCTCTCACTGATTCCATTCTTCATTTAAGCAGTGCAGGAGTTTAGTTTTGCTTGGAGAGCTGCATGTAGCTTCAGCTAATTTTGTGTTTTGTTTTGCAGACTAACTTATCATTTTGGGGAATATGGTTCCTACCAGCTGGGGATCAGCTCAGTGGATGTCTCATCAATGCATGTCCTTGTTAAACCCCAAAACATATATTTACGTAAGTAAAAATGTTTTTTTTCTTTGCATAGAAAGTCACTAAATAATTTTCTGGATTTTGTATGAACAAGAATGTTTTCATTCGTATATTTTCACATATATTAATGATGAGTGTAGTTAAATCTTTCTCATACAGTTGTGCAGTATATGATAGCTAGTACTACTCACTGGAAGTTATCTCACAATGTCTTAAGAACTCTGTGTGAATAAGTTTCTGAGATGCAGTCTCAGGACATATTGTTTTAGAAAATAGTCTAGAATGTTTGTTTATTCATTGGAAATTTCTCCCTGTGGTTAGCTTGTGGCAAATGTGCTGTAAAGTAAGTAAGAGATGCTGTCAGTTCAATGAATGGAGCTGACTGATGGCTGTGGCATGGGAAATATATATGTAAAGCCTCTTAGGCCTGGCTATGATGTTACACATATTACTATCTTACACATTGCAAGCATATGTAACTCTATTGCATGAGTCAAATATTGGTAGCAAGGGGCCTAAGGAGAAATGAAGGATGGTTTTTAGAATGCACAGCCATCCCATACTTTAGAGCAATTGTAGTAACCAGTTAAATTATGTGTGATAACCCCTTCCTAAAGAGGTATAA
The DNA here is from genome assembly GCA_032273605.1 of Panulirus laevicauda. Classification (NCBI taxonomy): domain Eukaryota; kingdom Metazoa; phylum Arthropoda; class Malacostraca; order Decapoda; family Palinuridae; genus Panulirus; species Panulirus laevicauda. The sequence continues at coordinate 9,863 of JAUTXX010540881.1, read as the reverse complement.
AGTTGATGCTTAAGAGTTGTAAAACAAAGAATTTATCCATTCAGTCACATCATGTTATGGCACAGATTTTTCAAAATCTTTGAGCTAGTACTGCTTAGATAATGAACATGCTCTGTGTCACTTTTGGCAAGTCTTTATATGTTTCATGTATTCATCTTAAGTCCTGTTTTTACAGGACTCTGACTGATCATGCTCTTTTAGCCCAACAGTAATTTATTAGTAATCAGTCTTGCTTTTAGTTATATAGTATTATGATATTTTTTTGAGAAGAAAGAAGGAAGTTAGAAGAGGAAATGAATTGTCTCATTAGGCTTTCTTCCTTCGTTATATTTGTGCTCTCACACCAAATGACCATGCCCGAGAGTGAGGCCATCTAATACCTCTTTGTTTCATTGATAGGGTAGGCATTGGTAGACTCCTAGCCCTTTACTAATGGTTTAGTAAGGGCACTTTAGCCAAAGTGTATCTATTACGACATAGTCCAAACCATACCTCACGGGATTATTTTCGTAAGAAATCACAGTGGAGATTCTCTTCAGCACACAGTATGCTAATTGTTGCTCATCTTTTTCCTAACTTTTCAGTCAAGATATTGTAATTTTTGTTACCAGTGATAGGAGATGAAAGCAGACCCCATGACCTAAGGTTCCTTTGCCTCTCCTAGTGTACCTTCAACTTACTAGGGCAACAAAGTTGGAGGATGTCTACCCAGGGATTCTTCCTAATTCTTTATGGGTCTTCTCCTCATGGAACCTAAACAAAGCACTGGTTGCACATGGGAATACTTAGGGAATGTTAGATAACATAAAACCTGATTGCTTATGATGAAGTTATCTGCTGGAGGACAGTATCCTAAACTTATAACCTATATAAAGGGAGACAGGATGGTATAGAAGGTTCTTTTAGATGGAAACATGGTTGCTGTTGAAAGTCATGAAAATTTTGAGTACCACATGGATGCAAAATTGAATCTATAGTGTCTGCTGTAGACTGGAAACTAAAAGAATGTAGAGATTATTTTTACCTCAGCAGGATTTTATGGATGGCTGTTATTGAGACAAACAGCCTTATTCTAATTTACTTCCCCTGGCAATTACACATCTTATCATCACTTTCTACCCTGGGTGCTGTTTAGTTTGTTAACTAGAGATAGGCAAAGTGGGATGTGGGGTTATGGGGGAAATTTGGCTTTGTGGGGCCACTATTAAAAAAAGAAGACTTGCTTTCTAGAAAATGATAAAGTGTTAAACACATTTTTCTGTGTCCACTGAAAGGGATGATAGGGGCAACCTGTAATAACATTTCATGCATATGGTGATTAAATAAGGAAATTAATTGCTTCTGGATATTGTTATGTGTGTACTCATATATCAAGGGCAATCATAAGTAATGGAGTTTTATGTCTAAAATTATGAATTTTTTTTTGGTGGAGGGAGGAGTTTGTCCATTGTACAAATATAACAAAGTATATATTAAAATAAGGAAGATTAATCAAAGTTTTATTTGCATATTTACACCGCATCTCGTTATGACTCACTCATGCTATATCAATGTTACAGTATAATTTGGTATATTATATAATACAGCTATGCTCTGAGTAAGCCCTTAACATTTAACCACAGTGTATGTCTGTGTATGTATATGTATACGTATTTACAAGATGATATGTGTATGTGTGTGTATAGGCATTTATGTATGTTTATGTGTATATGAGTGGATAGGCCATTCTTTGTCTGTTTCCTGGCGCTACCTTGCTGATGCGGGAAACAGTGATTAAATATGATAAAAAAAATACATATATGTGTAGGTGAATAATATGTTTTCCTTTTCAGCACTGATTATGGCTGTAGTCTTCTTCTTTATGTTAAACTTCATGTGGCAGTGTGCAAAATTTCTTGGATACGGCATGGAAACCTCCTGTACTTCTAACAGTACCGTAAGGGTTTTCATATTTTATCTTTTTTCATATAGGACAATTAAAGACCCCTACCTACTCTTGAGTATTGGATTATCACCTCTTGTATGTAATAGTTCTGCAGATTTCTTGAAACTGCTCTTATAAGCTCAGATGAGGAATGTTTTGGAACGTGTGGTGATTAACGTTTACAAACTTTGAACATGTTTTCATCATTTGTAAGTGGGAAACACTCATATGAACTCATGGAACATCAAGATTTGCAATGAATTTAGGTAGTAGGTGGTAGGCAGGCAACTACCACGGAGGTATATTACCAGTACTACCCGCCAGAGTATCGGGAGGGTTAGTGACGGTTGTGTAGTGAGCCAGCACTTCATTGGTTGTCAAGTTGCACTTCTCTGACCCTGGAGGCTTTCTTTTCCATCTGCCTAACCCACACATGGACTACTGGCATTCAGTCCACAAGCATATGGTCTCTCCTTGTCATACATTACACCTGACAACACCTAACTCACACATCTCATTCTTCATAACTCTAGATTTTCCTGCAGAGCACTAAGTGTTGGCCTTGCCTTTCAATAAAATGGTAAGAGTTACAGGTAGTAGAAGTATAGATACAAACAATTAGGCAGGATCATTAGGTATAATGGACTTCTTCGAAGAAATGTCTTTGATGAGACTGTACTCATATTTGTCAACTGATGATGATACAGCCTTGCTAGCTATGACTTTACACTCTATGACCACAGGGAGGTGGAGTTTGGCTACTTCCTTTCATATGGTAATTTCAAGAAGTGTACCACACATCAAATTTATCACAAGAACATATGCTTTTCATAAACCTGCTTTTTTGCATGTTTATATCTGCTGTCTTCATATCTATCAGTTTCCTTATCTGTTTACTTAAAATATTTTAAGGGATATATCTGTAAATTACATTATTGCTGTACTTTGTAAATAACTTAAAGCTTATTAATATTTACCTGGATACAACATTTCAGGCATCACCGTCAGCAGATGAACATAGTCATCTACTATCAGCCCAATCAGGTTCTGAAGAGGGTCAGTCATCCTCACAATCTCAAGCTTCATCTTCATCAACAGTGCTTGTAGGGTCTCAATCACAGTGCACCATTCCAGACTCAAGCAGAAAGAAAGGACGTCTTATGTCACTGGATACTTTCAGGGGGTAATATGAAGAATGCTTTTTTTTTTCTCTTTGTATGAAAAACACTGGCTTGGAATGTGTGTAACTGATGAAAAGAAGCCTGAAGCACATCAACTTTCACTTCAAAACATGTGATATAAAAAAACTTGCTATAAGAAGGAATCACTTAGTCCACCATAACAATTTGCTGTACAATGCTCTTCATTAACCTCTCTTCACTCATTCTTTTTATGCATCCAAACCATTTCAACACACCATCTTCAGCTTTCTAAATCACACCCTTTTTATTGCCACACCTCTTTCTTACCCTTTCCTGACTTGCTCAGTCAAACCACACTACATAGTCCTTAAACATTTCATTTTCAACACATTCTCATCCATGCAACAACACTGGGATAGCTATCCCTTCAAAAATACCCATTTTCACCCTTGCAAATAACATCTTTTTGCACAGAATCCCCAATGCTCCCAGAATCTTCACCCCTCACCCACCTTATGAATCATTTCAACTCCCATGGTTTCATTTGCTGCCACGTCCACTCCCGGGCCTAAAAACACTGCATTTCCTCCAGATTTTCTCCAGTGAAACTCCAACCCCTACTAATCTGTCCCTCTGCTCTGCTAAACCTACTAACCTTGCTTTTGTTCATATTTACTCTCTACTTCTTCCTTTCACACACTCACTCACACTCAGACACCAACTAAAATTCACAAAGTATCTGTACTGTGAAGTGATTATGTCTTGCCCCAGCAGGATGGGTGTAAACACCTCATTCCCATCCAGCAGCAGTCATTATGCTGTGTTTGCAGGGCCATGAATGTCTGCAGTGTAGCCAACGCTGGGAACAACTGATAGTCATATTGCACATACTTTTTGATTAGCCCTTGTATTTAAAGCTTATGGCACACATAAAAGTGGAGAATATGAGAACTATATAAAAGTGTAGCTCACTGTAAATATTATTCCACCTCTTTCACCACCAGTGGCATGCTTTTGTGATGAATCAGTGTAGTGACAAAAAGTAATTGGAAAAAACAGTTCTCTGTATTCATCATTACTATATTGTAAGGTGCCAGGCTCTACTGCATCTTATTCACACCCCAACATGCTACAACAAAGCTAGGTATATTTGTGTACCCCTATGCTATTTTTGTGTATTTTTGGTATTTCTGTGTGTAAATCCATCATCCCATGAGTTTCTTTTTTCACCACAAAGGGGATTAAAAGTTAATATCTGCTGGATTGTTGTTGTTCCTGGTCATGTTTGTGGAGTTTAGCAGTGGATGGATCATAATGAGCTGGAATAACCTGCAGGGGAGGTGGAGGAGAAAGTTATAATAGGTGACAACAAAGCAGTTGCTTGAAGCTTTTTCATATTTTGAAGCAAGTTTGCACATTTTTTCTGGTATGATGCAAACTGGAAACTTTGCCTTAAAGTAGCCGGTAGGCAGCCAATGACCAGGGAGGTATATTACCAGTACTACCTGCCTGGATATGAGGAGGGTTAGTGACATATGCTTAGTGAGCCAGTGCTTTAGTGATGTCAAGTTGCACTCCTCTGACCCAGGTATCTGTCTGCCTCACTAACATGTGGACTGCTGGCATTCTCTCCACAATCATGCAATATCACTGTGTCATATGTAACACTTGACAACATTTAAATCATGCAGCTCATTCTTCATAACTCTAGATCTTCCTGCGGTGAGCACCATGTGTTAGCCCGCCTTTGGGCAAAATGGTTGGAGCAGTAGACAGAAGTAATAGGTAAGAACATTTAGGCAGGATTATTAGGTAGAAACATTAGGTAGGAGTATTAGGTAGAAGTAGTCATTAGGAACATTAGATAGAAGCCTCTGCAAACACTGTGCTAGACTTACCCTCTGCCAGTGGCCTGTTAAGGGTGAGCCTAAATGCTAAGAAGCAGCACTGGAGTCCTTTCATCATGAAAACTATGTTGTTGTAGCCACCCCTTTCTGGGAGTTCCAGATGGAACAAGCATCAGAGCTATAGCTAGAATAGATAGTATCCAAAGGAGTAAATGACATGATTCACATCTACAGAAAACATGTAAAAAAAAAAAAAAAAAGTCCTTCCAGTAGCAAAATAACACAGTACCCCTCCAGTAGTAACAGTTCTTACAGCAGAAAAAGATGACTCAGAGGGTGAAGCAGATGATCCTATTGCCTGTCGGCCTCCCTCTCCGTAAATCCCTTGCAATTCATAACCTGTGATAAGGTTTCTGCAGTGCCTAGGAAGTCACCTACACCCACTGTACAAGGCAGTTGCAAGGCAATTGAGGAGTTCTTAATATTAAGTGGTATGTTTTTTAATGTCAAGTTAAAGTCTGTCCCAATCATTGAGAAAATGCTGTAACAAGAAGATGGGGAACATTAATGGTGTTTATTATAATTTCGTGATAAATTTTCATTTGCAGAATTGCTATAGTGATCATGATCTTCGTCAACTATGGAGGTGGCAAGTATTACTTCTTTCAACATTCTCGTTGGAATGGCCTCACTGTCGCTGACCTTGTTTTCCCATGGTAAGATATATCTTGCTTTGTTTTAGTGTTTGTATGTATATGCACTGAATCACATCAAGTTTTAAGCTGTAAGCCTGAAAACTTTTAAGGTTCAGAATAACTTTTGTTACTGAACTCTTTCATAAACCACTTGATACTGAACCACTGAAATTTGCAGAATGGTTAAAGAACTTGTCCTAAAACTTAGGGAATCCTGGACCCACATATGATTCCAGATGAAATGAAAGTGGGTACTTCTGGATACTCCCAATGGTACAGATGAACACATGTACTAAAGGAAATTATTTTGGCAATGTAAAAAGTTTTTTTTAGGCAAATTGATTGGAGAACCAACCAAAGGATCAATGTATTGTGTAATATTAACCAGACACTTTCTATCCTAAAGTATAGGTTCTTATAAATCTTTTGTTAATGATGGAGTAAATACACTTTTATCCTATTGTGTAGGTTCTTGTGGGATTTTTTTTTCTAGCCAAATTTGGTTAGGCTGTGGAAAAAATATATATTAGAGCAGGTAAGAAAAATTGTGTGAAGTTAAGAGATCACAAAAGTAAGTTTGGTGTATCGCTCATGTATTGAAAAGATGTAAGGTCTAAACCAGTTGCCTAGATGTTCCTCACCATCCAAAACTTTACTTCTAAACTTTTACTCAACATTTTGATTTTTACAAATAATAGGATCTTAGTGTCTCAATATGTAAATGAAATTGTTATTCCTTAGGTTTCTGTGGATAATGGGTGTGAGTCTGATCTTCTCCATCCGTTCCCAGCTGCAGCGGACCACGAAGAGATCCCAGATGGTTCTTAAGATAACAAAGAGATGTATAATCCTCTTTTTTTTGGGCCTTATTCTTAACAGGTAAGAATGCATTGATGATTCTGTCATTCAGGCAGGTAGTGCTTATGTTAATTTGGTGGGGTGATGAGTTATGTTAATTTTTTGGGATGATGAGGAAGCACGGGATGAAAAATAAAATTGAATGGAGAAGGACATAAGAGAAAGGAAGTAGAGTGACAGAGCTTAGGGACAGAGAAATTTTTGGAATAAAAGAAGTATTGGGAGAAGAGGGAAAATAAAGAATAAAGAAGGGGATGGTGACAGACTGTCCCTTGGCTTTTATCTCTATTGGATTTTTACTGTGCTTTTGAGTTTAGAAAGTGTTGAACTTTTGTCCCCAAACAAAAGTTATGTAAAGTCATGTGGTTCATTGAACTATGAATGGATTAAATGGTCACTGAATATAAGGAGATGGATGATTAAGAGGACAGGAGGTATAGATGATGATGATTAAAGGACAGGAGGTATATGTATACTGATTAAGGAAAATTAAAGTAGGTGTAAGGAAGACAGAGTTAAAGAATACAGAAACTCTTGACTGGAGGCAGAGAAGTGTGAAAGGTACAAAAAAATTTGGGAAGATAGTTTTGGCATTTTTGTTGAAAGGTGAATAGTTTGCAAGATGTATGACTGCAATATGTAAAAATCAGATTATTAGTCACAAATTCAAATGTGATATATTTAAAATAGCTACAGTTGCTATGCATCATGTATAAATAGAGAGGAGTGTGTGTATTCTCTATTTATGTGAATATGGGATCTCAATTCAAAAGTAAAAATAAAGTCTTTGATATTTTTGCGCACCTGTTCATGAATTAGAAAAAATGTGTTGATTTCTTTGTGTAAGTGTGTGCGTGTGTGTGTGTGTGTGTGTGTGTTTGTGTATTATGGGTAGGGAAAAAAAACTGTACCAAAAGGGTTAATCATTTTTTCAAAGACTTGCATTATAAGTAATGTCAAACTTCTGCATGTACATTGTTTTGGAATATACTAAGATCTTCCTTTATGTATTGGGGACATAAGTTATTTTGTGAACCGCTATACTGCTGTTGTTTATGCTTTTTCTCTAAAGCAGCAACATAGGTTTTGTTCTTGACATCTTTGTCCATTTTAGGAAAATAGCTGGTAGTCCAACTGGTTCTTGCTGCGATTTCTTTTATTTTTTTTTACTTTTTTGTACTATGTCAATTTCAGGGATATTCAATGAGCAAGCATGACATGTGCTTATTAGGTATTCTGATTAAGTTTTACCAAGACCACTGTGAATGAACATGTGAAGTTTTTGTTGTGCAAAAGGTATACATGAACAGATTCTTTTTTTTTCTCAGCTTGAATGGTAAGAACTATATGCCCACATTCCGGATCCTGGGTGTGTTGCAGCGCTTTTCTATATGCTACTTCATCACAGCTTTATTGGAGGTTTACTTCATGAACCCTCAGGAGTCCCAAGAGGTTGTTTTACTCTATCAGTTTTTACTTTTATGACAATAAAGAGTAGCATGCTGCATTTATAACTTGAGTTGGCTCAGGTTTAATCCCATTTGCTAAGATGAGTAAACAATTAGCAATCACTTTGGTTTAAGAACTGATGATTCTTTTTCTTAGAAGCCTTACAAAAACAAACATTCTAATCTAATTGAAAGTTTGCCTTGTTTATCTAGGATATGGTTCAGTTAAGTGTCGTTATAGATTAAGGTTTTTATTATATACAGTGTCTGTGTGTGTGTGTGAGCACAGAATGAAGATTGGTAAATAAAATCTTTTACTAGTGGGATTAAGATTTTTAGTACAGAGTTATTTGAAATGGGTGTTTCTATTCATATTCGTAAGTAAATCTGTGAAGTTATTTTGTGTTCTGTGAATTTTAGCATATTTTTAGTTAACACATTAGCACCTCAATCTCTTCCCTCTCAATCTTGCCAATGGATTCTTCATACTGCATTTTCTGTATTTTTTACATGATCACTTTTCATGCCTTTATAAGGCTGCACAAAGAATAGCTGACCAATGATCCATTCACAACACATTTAGTCTCTTAGACATCATGTATTATTACTGAAACCAAGCCTTTCATCCACAGCCAAGTCTCTTAGACTATTCCACAATTTATCTGGATCACTTCATATTCCCTGGTTCAGTGCATTTATAGCATTTATTCATTCATCATTACTCTAGGACCCCTTACTATGAAAGGGTCTTGGTGTTACCCAGGACTTCCTTTTCAGAGGTTCATAAAGCCCAAGATAGCACTACTTCTACTGGCAGGGAAATGATAAGACTCCTCCTTTAGGGAGAGAAGCTCTTTCACAATGCTCCCAATGATATGGCCTTGCCAGAGGTGACTTTTCACTCATGATGTAACCACTAGCAGGTGGAGTCCGGAAATGCTACTTATAACATGTCACACCCAAATACCATCTCTTCCAAATCTTTCTATCCAGTGTATGCGTGTTGACCTCCTGAAAGTTTAGGCCCTGACACTCAAAAGCCTTTTCATTATCCTTCTATCTTCTTCCCTGTATCTCTTTCCTCCTTATTCCCTCCAGTCCCAACACACAGATCCTCTTTAAAAGTCAGTCCTTTTTACTTATCCTCTTCTTATGCCCAAACCATTTAAGCTTACCCTGGTAAGCACTCTCAAATCTAGCTGTACTCACTCTCACAACACCCTCTGAAGGTGACATTTCTCATGTGATAAACTCACCTCATGTAGCGATTAGCATTGTTGACCATGAGTCATGCACAGGCCTAACCAGGTTTGAATTCTGAGCACAGCAGTTGGCATGCAATTAACCTATTTCTTCATCCTTCCCAAAAGGATAATTGATAAGTGGGTACATGGCTTAAGTTATGTAAATATCTATGTAGTATACATGAGATGACTATGATTAGAGCATTCAGTTGCCCAAGCAGTCTCAGCTACTTTTATCAAAAATTACATTATTTATTACATTTTCAACAAATCCACCCTCGTCATTTCCTTTGCTTTTTAAGTCCTAAGATTCCTAATTATGCTATACCTTTAAATATACTTATCTTTTCCACACTCTTGCTTGCTCCCTCTCCATCCCTTTATCTTACTTCAGTCCCTGTAATTCCACTCACTGTTACAACCACTCAGCAGTAGGACTTTGTGTGACGAAAATAGGTCCTTAATAAATAACAGAAGCATTAATTGTAGGACACCTTAATAAACCCAAAATATATTGTAGTCTACTGACAAAGGAAACAGACTAATTAATCAAACTGATGACTGCTTTATAAGTCAAATGATCTGTGGCCCAAAGAGATGATATTTCAAGTTCAGTCATGTCCATAAACAGTGACCTGATGAGCTCATATGAGGTCAGTAAAAAGCTAACAAATTGTGATCACAATATTATACAATTAACTGAAG
>JAUTXX010540870.1:0-10651 GCA_032273605.1 Panulirus laevicauda | reverse complement strand
CGGGGGGGGGGGGGGGGGGGGGTGTGGCGGGGTGGCAATGGGAATGGATGAAGGCAGCAAATATGAATATGTATATATGTATAAGTCTGTGTATGTATATCTAAGTATACACTGAAATGAATATGTATGTACATGTGCATGTATGAGTGTATATTTGTATATGAGTGGTTGAGCCATTCTTCATCTATTTCCTGGTGCTACCTCGCTGAAGCGGGAAACAGGGATTAAGTACAAAAAATATAAATAAATATAGGATGATTACATAGGGTGTGAGAAGAACACCACCTGTGACATGGAGAAACAGAATGTGTGCTAGAGGGACAGAAATGGGGGAAGAATGCATGGGATGGTGTACATGAGGAAGACATGTAAGGATAGGGATAAGTGATCTTTTGTCATGGCCATCCCCTCAATGGGAGTTCCTGGAGGGAACAAGCATCACAGATACAGACAATGTGCACATAGGTAAATTCACAATATTTTGATGCAAAAACTTAACAATGGTGAAGGTGTGGGACAGCCAGGTTAGTGGGCCACATGATCTAACCCATCTACCGTGGCTTAGGGGTGGTTGAGCTTGGTCCACAAGTTGCTCCCAACACTATCAAACCTATGAAAAAAGTAGTTTTTGCAACAAAGAGGAAGTCCCTTACCCCCTGGGTCAAGCTAAGGGAGCCTCTTGTCTACCAAAATGTCAGTCAAGAAGGAAGGCTTGATTGACGAATATTCAACCTAAGAGAGCATAGCCCTACGGTAAGAATCAGTGCTGTTGCTTTAGGACAACACCATTATTGTTCCTACCTCTGCATATTACCCATGTAAAGGGCCCAAACACTAAAAGTCTCCACAGGAAAGATACACAACCATACAAAATGAGAAGTCTGTGTGAAAAGGGGACTGGAATCATTCAAACACACAAGATCTACGCAAACATTACAGGGACTGAACAAATGATAAATAAGAATGGGTAGGCTACGTATTCAGTAACTAACTGTACAGAAAACCTTGTGTACAAGTCTCTTGCAAGCAAACCAAACATGCATATGTTGTCAATACTGTTTATGAACTCTACCCAACCTTTATAATTCAAATATGAAGCTGGCAGCCACAGTTGATGTGGTATCCTCTTGAGGTCCCATGGGATAATGAGATGCATCTCAACCTGTGACCTAGGGAAAAGGATGTCATCACTGAGTGGAGGCTGTTGATTTGTCACAGAGCAGGCCTGGGACAAGCCAAGCTGTTAAGAGGCATATTTCTCACCAGTACGAGAGGGGGTTAAGAGGTTTCTAACCCCTGGAGGTCTGACATACTGATCACAGCTCACAGAACAAACCAAACCAAAAGAGAGAATGTTAAGGATCAGGTTGTCATCATAAATGACTGGATGGAACTTGAAATTGCAACTGAAAAAAAGACTATTTTCAATTCATGTAATGAGCAGTGACATAATGAGAACTTTTATGATGAGACAGAAAGCTGATGATGAAAATGTTCAATGTATATGTGTGAAGGTAAATCTAATGCTACTTTGGCGGACGGCCATCAAATGAGCACACTTAAATTCATAAGTAGGGAGGAATTCAGGAACACCTTACATGAAAAATTAGTGGCATGGGAAACATAAAATTAAACAACAGAAAAATTTTTAATCATATTGTCTGAGCAGAATAAGGACAGAGGGATATGTGACAATTTATGCATGGTAAAAAAAAAAAGGATGGCATTAAAGAAAACATTCTAGAATTTAAAGAAATAGAAAATGGAAGAAAGTAATAAGAAGTTGAAGGAGTACATCAAAAAAAGTACCAAAAATGAATTTTTTAGAGCCCAGCAAGATATGTCAAGAGATACTTCCTTGTTTTACTTTATGAAATAAGAAATACACAAGGAGTAAGTAACATACATAGTAAATACAGGACAAATAACAGAGAAATTTCCCAGATGAACCAAAGACACACACTTGTGCAGTGTGTGACAGAAAAGAACAAAATTATTATGAAAGAGCAAATGGTGAGTACTTAATGCAGTCCCTGCTTAACTACAAAATTTCAAAAATCTTGTTGTGAGTACTCATAGGTAGATAATAATATGCACACACACTCTTTCTCTCTCTCTCTCCTCCCTCAACTCACTACATCAATCTGTTTTCCTCCTTTTCTTCATACTATCCTACTCCATCCTCTTCCACTCCCGAAATTCATTCACACATTCACTAACTCACTCTTTAATTCATTCATCCAATCTGTTCTTCTCTACTCCCTCTCATCACTTCCTTAACCAAGCAAGGGGATGTTTTAAACTCATTGTTTCTGAAGCAAATAAAATAACATTCACTAAAGTAATATTTGGTGATGGATTAATCATCTTATCTAACACAGACAAACAATATTACATAAAACAAACCCATAGAAACTTTAAAGATAATATGAGTTCTCCTCAATTTTGTTAGCAGGAACCAAGACCAGGAAAGGAAAACTTAACTCTTAATCTTTTCAAGATGCTTACCTAATAATTCTTAAGCACTTGTAAATAACAATTTTATGCATTACAATAATTCCACAGAATTAATAAAGCCAGTAGTTACCCCAAGTATCTTGTCCATTATCTGTGAACCACAGAAGAGCAGTAGTAATCATGGCAGCAGGAAATCAAAAATTAACACATGTTTAATCTGTACAAGATCACAAATTCAAAACAGTACTGTTGATCACAAACCTAATAAATTACAGGTAAAATCAATAGAACAGTACTAAAAATTAACCATAAACATATTTGCTTTTGGTTCTAGAAGGCATTTTTTTCCTCTTGCAACAATCAATCACGCATAAAAAGTCTTACATGCATGGTAATTCTAACTTGCAAACAATCTCACCTTACTTCAGTACATTTCTAAATCTCTCTTTAATTCCTATATCACTATCTAGAAACTCTTACTTCATCCTAACTCATATGTTCAAATCAGCAATATTTCCACAGAAAAAATATCATCTTTTTGGACAAAATATTTCTAATTCAGTATTTCTAAATCAATGAATACATTAAGTTCCAATAAAGGGTCACATGTATCATGATTGGATGTTCCATTGCATAAGGGTAAAGAAATTGCAGTAATAATCATCGTAAAAAATGCACGGAAATAAGTCATCTGAGCATTGTTGGCAGGCTACCTTACAATAAATACCTAAACTTGGCTGTTGGAAACCAAATCCCATCTATCTATCTATCTATATATCTATATATTTGAAGCCAATTTCCCTCTGCGAACTCCCTCAAGAGGATGGCCAAGACAAATGTGTGTCTCCATAATTGGTGAATGCCAGTGCTGCTTCCTAGTCTTTAGTGCCTTAACCTTAACAGAACACTGATAGAGGGCAACTCTAGCACAGAGCTTCCAGAGGCTCCTACCTACTGTTCCTACCGACTTCTACCTACAGTGTTTACCTAATGTTCCAGCCTAATGTTCCAACCTACTAGTTCTATCTAAAGCACCTGTCTAATGTCCCTATTTATCACTTGTTTGTACCTAATGCTCCTGCTTAATGTTCCTACCTGAGACATGTATCTGTTACTCCTACCATTTTACCAGAAGACAGGGCAAGTGTATGGTGTTCACCATAGGAAAATCTAGAATTATGAAGAATGAGCTGTGAGAGTCAAGCGTTGTCAAGTTTTATGTGTGACAAGGAGAGATTGTATGTTTGTGAAACAAAATGCCAGCATTCCATGTGTGGGTGAGGCAAAATGAAAAGACAGCTAACTGGGACAGAAGAGTGCAACTTGAGAACCACTAAAGTGCAGGTTCACAATGCATCCCACTCGCTGACATGACCACCACATCCTAGATACCCATCCAAACCCTTTATATATTTCTCTACTGTATAGTCTAGTTTCTATTTTCTTTTTTCATGTTGGAGGCTCCAATCACACATAAAAGTCCACATCAAGGCTGGGCTTTAATTGACATATAGGGAGGATTATGAAAGATAAAAAGAAAAGGCAAGGGAAAGTATTTACAAATTTTGGAGGAAGTGAAAAACCTGTCTTTTAAAAATGTGCCAGGTCATAGTTACTGGGAAAGCCATGAGAAGGCAGAGAGTTCCAAAGCTTCAATGAGTAGGGTAAGATACAGTCTTCAAAAAGGCCCACCCTTGAGTTGCTAAAAGTCACACATGTGATGCTGCAGCTTGATGAGTATCGCGTGGTCTAGCTAGTGGTGGGAGGCACACAAGCAGTCAGCTCTCAGATGCAAAACCAAAAGTGATACCTACAGAAAAGGGAAAGTGAACTTACATAACAGCATAAGGCAAAAAAGTCAAGTTTTGATGTTAGCCTGGGAGAGTCTATATGTCGGGCCACTTTCAGCTCAACACTAGTAAGGATGCAGAGCTAGAACCACCCCAAATGCAAGAGAAGTACTCCATACAAGGACGAAATATTCCTTTGTAAAAGGAACATCTGTTCTAAAAAAGAAATTTTAATATCTAAATAGGACTCCCAGTTTCTTAGAAGCTATTTCAGTAAAGTGGGTTCTCCAAGAAAGAGTGGATGTTACAATAATATCAAGTATGTTCAGTGAGTCCAGAGGTGGAATTACAGAACCATCAAAAGGGACAAGAAAGTTGTCAGGAGTTTTTGATAGAGAGATGAGTAGAAACTGGGTCTTAGAGGCATTACACTTGACTAGATTTCATCTATCCCATTGAGATATCTTGTCCAAGTCTGAGTTTATTGAGAAAGTTGAGTCAAGACATGATGCAGATCAAGGGAGAGAATAAGGAGCAGAATTTAAGGAGCAGAACTGAGAGATGTAGATGAATGCCGAGTTGAGTTGTCAGCATATGAGTGCACTTGGATATTTTGAAAGAGTATATCATTGATAAAATGGAGAAAAAATGTAAGGGATAGGACAAAGCCTTGAGGAATATCAATGTCGATGGAAAAAGGAGAGGAGGCTGATCCATTAACAACCAGAGAGACAGACTGGCCAGAGAGGAAGCTGATATGAAGGACCAAAGTGAGATAGGAAAGCTATTTATTTCATAATTTTAGCCCCCAAATACTGAAGTTTAATCTCACTGACTTTGTAAATATCCAAAGTGTAAACATGCTATATCTTTCCTGTCTGCATTCCAAAGTGCACAGCCTCCTAATTTTTAGATATCTGGAGTGCTCAGATCTTTGAGAGTGTCACTGCAGGCTGCGAAAGATCTTTGCATTCTTTCCTAATTACAGTTTTGTCTTCCTTATTAGGTGATGTTATTACACAGTAATATTCCTTTTGAGAGGGAAACAGTGCTTTAGGAGCATCACCACCTGCTGTACGTCTCTTGCCTAGGAGGTACATAAAATCCAGTTGGCCATCTTTTTGGATGTCAATGAAGGCTGTGAAACATCTTTGAGCACATTTCTTACCCTGCAGTTTCATCTTCCCAGACAAGTGATTTTAGTACAGTCATATCTTATTAGGAAGAGTGTCAGTCCCTTGAAGTGTGTCATCACTTGCTTTATCTCTATACTCAAGGGAGCATTAAATCTAGCCTTCCCTCTTTTTGGTAGAGACAACTATTGCTTTGTTGCAACAAATGCTTTCAAAAATCTTTACACTACTCTTTCACAAAATGAGTGTATCTATATCTTTCCCATAATGTATACTGCCCTTTATCTATTCATTTCCACCATAAGGATATTTGGAAATTTTCACCACAAAAATATATGTTATCATCAGTAGCCTAATGGAAGACCTGGTTCATGTCTCTCTGTAATTTCTTAAGTGTCTTCTATGGAAAGGATTTTCATATTTCTTATCATATCATTTCCAAAGGAGGATTGTGCATGGCTTGTACTTGCATTTATGCCAGATGTGTGAATGAGAAACAGTAGAGGTGCAAATAAAGTTCTATATGGAGCTGAGATTTTTACAAAGGAGACATTAATATCCTGATTACAACAATGTGTTGTGATCTGTCAGGCATGAGGCTACTTTTTCAGTTATTCCCATGCAGTACATTTTGTTAGCCATGAAATCATATTCCCATTCATCAAGGACTTTGCAAAGTTTGCAGGTATTTCCAGTGCCTCTACAATCTCTTCATGGTGATAAAGCAATTGAAAGAAGCATGTTCTTCGCATCCTTGGTCAAACTACCTCACACCACATATTGTCCTCAAGATTTCATTTCCAACACATCCAACCTCCTCTGCACAGACTTATCTTTAACCCATGCCTTGCATTCATATAATATTGTTAGAACTACTATTCCTTTAAACATACCCATTTCTGCTCTTCCAGATAACATTCTCTCTTTCTACAAATTCTTTAGTATTCCCAGAAACTTCAATCCCTCCCTTTGCCTATGACTCACTTCTGCTTTCGGGGTACTATTTGCCACTATGTCCACTCCCAGGTATTTAAAACACTTCACTTCCTCCAAAATTTCTCCATTCAAATTCACACTGCAACTAACCTGTCCCTTGACCATTCTAAACCTAATAACCTTTCTTTTATTTGCATTCACTCCCAACTTTCTCATTTAACACATTCTTCCTCCTTGCATCTTCAGAGATGGTCCTGTATACATTCCAACAAATTGTATTGCCACATTTTCTTGAGAATTTTCTTATTCCACACAACTTCCCATACTTTATCAGCTTCTGAAGTTTTCCCTGCAGTCTTCCAACAGAGCCATGGTATCCATAACAGCAACTGATTCACTTTCTATGGCATCCCACTTCCTGCATACTGCAGGCACACCCTTGCATTCACTTCCCCAAACACCCTGTTCAAGAGCAGATAAACAGCAATGATAACATCAAACATAATTCACAAAGACCCATTTTCACTAAGAACACCCATTCTCCTTCCCAGTCACACACTTGTTTTACTCTCCCAGTGAAAACTGCAGGCTGGATTATCTTATGACATACCTAGGTCACTGCAAGGTCTAAAGTCTGAAATTCTTCTTAAAAATATTGATTGCAGACTACCTCTACACCTTCAAATATTAAAAGCCTTGCCACAATACTTGGAATACTTCAGTGAAGTATTCAGCAAGCTCGTCATCTATCACATACATAATAATGTGAGAAAAGCTTATTTCTACCTTAGTAGGAACACATGAAAGGAAAGTGAGAATATACAAGAATGAAAATACAAAGACCTATAGAACAGAAAAGAAATTAAAAGTGGATATGAAAAATACCTATACTGTATTAAATGGATAAAGAGGAGTCTGAAATTTGCTGCTATAAGTGTGGTCAAAAATAAGAATTGTATCGAGGCTACAAATGAGAGGCTTTAACTTCTTTCAGAGTAGTATCTACATATGTGGGTAACATATCAATCTTCTACTTGCAATATGTTTGTAATACACAATACATTAATCACACAAATCCTGAACTTTATATTTGTTAAATACTTCCCACATAAGTAAATATTTTTCTTTCTAAATTCTACTAGACTGTAATTCCCCTAAACTTCCCTACCCCCACTAAAAATATTCATACTCAGAACAAAGAACATCTACAATAGTTTACTGTGACTGATTCAATTTATACCGACCAAGAAAAATCTCTTAAATAGCCAATCATATCCACATATCCACCTATTTTCAACCATTTGTCTCTCCAACTCACTTTAGATTGTCTCCTATACTTACTTCCATCTCCCAAATACAAATACATTCTTTTATTTCTTTTTGAAATCAACACTGTATTCTTGTGCCACCTATATCTTATACAATCTATTCAGAACAAACTTCTTTCACAATCTCATCTTGCCCTACTCACATAATTTTATATTTTTCCTGTCAAAATTCACTCTCAGCTGACTTTCAGCCTTTTCAGATATATTAATTTCTCTTTCAGATATATGATGGCAGCATCACTCCCTAAATCAATTTACACAGCTGAGACAAAGTTGCACTTTTCTTTTTCTACTGTAATGTAATGCGCTCTACAGTTACTCTGATTTGCAACACCAATGTTTCCTTCTATGATACACTATTCTAATGTGCTGGGAAACAAACAAATCAAGAAAATGATCTTTAAATTGTAATTCACATTTCAACTTCTGTTTCTCAAAAACAAATATGTTCCTACTTTTCTTCCTCTTCTAATCTATGACATTATTTTCCTCCAACTATAATATTTCTCATACTTAGTTTTATGCTTTTTAACTCACAATAAAATAAAAAGTAATGACCTTATACAATGACTAATCAAATTCCCTCCACAGAAGCAAACTACATGTACCTCAGTGCTAGAGACAAAACCAACATAAAGGACAAGCAACATCTGTGAGTTTTTCAAATACCATACACTACGAAAATGCCACAAATAAACGTTAGCATTTACATTGTAACAGCATCAAGACACTGATTAGTAAGTACCTCTATTGACAGCTCCCCCAAAGACCATCTATTGGAATTAGGACTTATGAACAGCTCTGATAATCTCTGCCAAAAAAGATGAACAGCATATTTTGCAGCATATTATATATGTTAAATGGATGCAAAAACATTTTTTATATCAATATAACAATTTATAAATTCCAAATAAGCTACAGTTATCAACGCAAATGAATACTGAATGTCAATATCAAATAGAATGGATAAACTCCAGCAAAGCAAAAGCAATGGCAGCAATAAATACTGAAATATTTTAGTATACCATTACTTTTCTTCCTTACCAGCTGTGTCTACAGGCAGTCTAGCAATGTTTACTGCTCGGTATCTCGAGTTGATAAATGGTAAGGACAATTTATCTTAATGACTAAAATACTAATTCAGTACTTCATTCACATCCTTCTGCATTAGGGTAATAATTTCTGAAAAGCTAGCACGTGCCTGAGGCTGGAAATCTTATGGTTATGTACTCAAAAAATAAAAAGGCAAAATTATAATTCCTCATAAGCTCATAATGGACAAAGTTTGGATCTTCAAGGTAGTCATAAACTTTTAGTTAGAAAACCTGATATCAAATCATATTTACTCAGCAAATAGTAAATAGGAGAAAAGTAGTTACCCTTGTTTGTCTGCTGCAGATCACCATAACTTTGTCAAACACAAATACATATCTGAAATAAAAGACAATGAAAATCAGTTTTGATGAAAATGAGATTTGCTAGTACCTAAAACAAATTTCAACCAGAAAAAAGAACAGAATAAGAGATCTATTTATGAGGCCACTGATCATCTCAAGCTGCCTTTCCCAAACAAACCTAGTAAGATTGTAATATGCCATGTAATACTAAAAATCCTATTTTATCCCAAATGTAAACAATGAGGTCATTTGCTGAAAATCTAAATCAACCTTAGAAAGTAATGTGGTGAGATATACAGCAGGAAATTATCAAGGATAATGAGGCTTAAATGTTTTCAGGAATTATGTGCACCTTCAAACCTTGATTGTGACATACAGTTGCATCAGCTTATGGACAGTTAATACTAAAAAGCATATAAACATGGTTCCAAATTGAAAATAGTTTTGCTGAAAACAAAAACAGGGAATGATGGACTTAAAAGAAAGTGTGATTTTGGAACTGCTATTTCTGACACACATTGTAAGCCACATATATGGTCTTTTGTCATTTAATACTGTAATGTCTCATTCTACTCCTGCAGTATAATTTTGACATCATTCTTCCTAAGCCCAAAGAGATGTTTATAAAAAATGTATTGAGACAACAAGCAGATAAACAACCCTTCCAAAATAAAGTTCAAGGAAAAATATCCAATGACAACTGGAAATAAAAATCAGTATTACAGTACAACTTCAAATAATATTCACAGTAAGAAATATATATGTCTTGAAAAAGAATAACCATTTCTCTACCGAAAGCATCTATGAGCATCTGAGAGGCAACTTCTCAAAGGGGAAGTTAAACCAGTGAACCTCACACAAAATTGGAGTTCATGAGAATCCCCAACCCTTCAACCATCATAAACAGTAAAGGACTGGTCAATGCTTGTTCATTTGGACTTAACGACCATTCATGCCTTACCATGACACTATAACATCACTATCCATATGACACTCTCGTATATCCCTCACTCATTCAGTGATCACTGGCATCTACCATAGGCCTGTTATTGTTTGGAATCAAAGATTGATTTTTCACATGTCGTGAAAAGAGGCCCACAAAACTCTGCTTCTAATAGAAAAAAGTATTCTTCTTATTCAAAACCCACAATTCTCACTACAGACACAGCCATTTCAGGTTCTAAATGCTTGCCCACATGAAAACAGGAAGGGCTCAAGAAACTAATAAAAACCAAGGAAAAACAAATAAAATGTTTACCTTTAATTACACTTTAAATTCCAAGTGGGAGCACCATCTACTGAAGGTAGCAAACCTAAGATCACATCAGGAAGGCTGAAAGAAACCCAGGTGAGATAACATCTAACAAAACAGTTCAGGGACTACTAAAAACCCATATAGTCAATCTTAGACTTATACTTAGAAAAGCAAATGGATCTGTATGTAGCATTTATGGATCTGGAAAAGGCATATGATAAGAGTTGATAGAGATGCTAAGTGGAAGGTATTAAGAATATATGGTGTGGGGGGCAAGTTGTTAGAAGCAGTGAAAAGTTTTTATTGAGGATGTAAGGCATGTGTACGTGTAGGAAGAGAGGAAAGTGATTGGTTC
>JAUTXX010540828.1:0-10653 GCA_032273605.1 Panulirus laevicauda | reverse complement strand
GTGCGCGAGGTAGCGCTAGGAAAAGACAACAAAGGCCATATTCGTTCACACTCAGTCTCTAGCTGTCATGTATAATGGACCGAAACCACAGCTCCCTTTCCACATCCAGGCCCCACAGAATTTTCCATGGTTTACCCCAGACGCTTCACATGCCATGGTTCAATCCATTGGCAGCACGTCAATCCCGGTATACCACATCATTCCAATTCACTCGATTCCTTGCACGATTATGGATACAGAGGTAAAATTTTTCAAAAGAAAAACACTCAATATCTCCCCACAAATGCCATCATATAATCTTTCCATACTTCTTTGTAGGTGTAAAAGGTGTAACATCTATACATATAGTCATGAGATTCACCAACATTTCAGTGCCTGTGTATGATCTACAAATATGTATGAAATAAGAAAATGCATGAAATTGGAGGTGAGTGTTCAGTGTACAGAAAAAAATTCTTTTAAATATTTTCCCCACATCTGCCTGCTAGTCTTCTTCAACTTGAATGTTTATGCAAAAGGCAAAGCATTTCTGAATTCATTTACATTATCTACTATCAATGCTATACCTTTGTATGAAAAAGTACAGAGTGAAAACAAATTTATTAGATAGAAACACTTCTAAATCTTCCTATTCTATTGGGAGTTGTTGAATGTGTCATTCACACATCCTCCTCCCACTCACATACCATTAGACCAGTTGAACAAAAAAGTACTAATGCAACTTTTTGGGTTATTTTCTGTTACTTTTGAACATTAATCTATCATTTCATAGATTTTTTCTAATTTTTGCATCATCTATGATGGAATTTCTGGACCATGCTTGCCGTTTCAGAGTTAATAAGTTAACTGGCGATCATTTTCAATGCATACACAATTCCTGTTGAAGTAACTAGTTTATGGGCAGTGAAATCCATATATGAACATATAACCTATACATTTACTGTACACAGTGTACTGTATGAATATGAATGTGAGAAATCTAGTATTTTTGGAAAGTATCATTATTACTTTTATTATGATTACTATTATTACTACTATCATTATCATTATTATTATTGTTATTATTATTATTATTATTATTATTATCATTATTATTATTACTATTATTATTATCATAATTATTATTACTATTATCATTATCTGCACAGTGTACTGCATAAATATGAATGTGAGAAATCTAGTATTTTTGCACAGCATTATTATTATCATAATTATAATTACTATTATCATTATCATCATCATTACTATCATCATTATCATCATATCATCATTATTATCAATATTTTCAACATTATTAGTACCATACTTTCCCAGAACCCTTCTCTAAGGGGCTCTTCCAGCTTCAATTTTGCTTTACTATCAATAGCAGAGAAAAGAATAAACTCCTTTGGAATGAGCAATTCTTTGTTGAGATTGTACTCTGATAATGCAACCTCAAAGAAGGCAAATTTTCACTCACAGCATACTCAAAAGCAGGCAGAGTCCAGTAACGGTAAGAACAGTTATACAGTAAAGATATTGTCGTCACCTACAGTATCAGGGGGTTTGATATATCATGCACAAACCTGATTCTTATCGGCTATACAAAACTTTGGCTTATGCTTATGTAAATGCTTGAATCCTAGAATGATATCAGCAACCTAATAACCCATGTAAATGCTTGAATCCTAGAATGATATCAGCAACCTAAAGCTTAATTAACAATACTTTGGCCATATAGCTTTTGCACAATGTAATAAAAAAATGCTCATTCGTATCCAAAGGGAGCAAATGCTTCCTGAATTATGCTCGTTAGCTTCAAGTTGGCTAGGCAGCTAAATTTCAAGGTACCATGGCATACGGCCACTTTTGAGTAAATCAAACCATAGATAAGAAGAAATATAATATAACTTTTGAGGTCGAGTGAGTACCCCTTAACTAAAGTCTTTCATTTCATTGGTAGTCTAAAGCTGTCTGGAAAAAATAAGTGTGTAAAGAACCCAAAGGACTTCGCTCTTATAAAAATTCACATGAGGCATGGAATAGGTACAATCTGTTCTTTTTCTTCTGTTTGAAAATGAATCTGCTTAAGAACCATGTATTTCTAATCATTGCAATGACCCAAATCAAAACAAGCTCAAACCCAAGAGGCAAAATGCATAATGGAAGCCAGTAGCACGTGAAAGAATTATAAAGATGATGGGTTAACTAGGTTATGACATACAAATAAAGGTGTAGTGCATTATTACAGTACTCCAGTCCCTGATGCAGGAAATCTAAATTTCTTTTTTATCAGTAAGGATGAAAAGCATAATCAAGAAATTAGGCAGGGAGGATACCTGCAACTTCATATGTGGCTCTCCATCATATAAAGAAAACATTTAACTAAATGGAAGAAATTCAAGAAGGGATAATTTTGGTAGGAAAAAAATTGAAATGTGGAAATACTGGTATTATATATGCTAAACCTGAGTATAATGCCAGTAGGTAAGTCTACAGACATTATACTTACAGATGAACATACAGTGGAGGTTCACATGGGATAACAATACTTAAAAATACTAAAAATTTGAAATACAGAAAAACCTACAAAAGAATAGGGGAATCTAAGGAAGGCATATTTTTCAAGGATTTCAAAGCTGGTGGAGAAGCTGTTTCAGTCTACCAAATAACTTATATTATGATGACAAAACAGCTTGACTAAACTGTCTATTATCAAAGTAATAAGAAAACAGTATCTAGATAATGTACAGATAAAAATACCAGTGAGGTAAGTGATACAATTAAAGGCTGTAGACCTGATGACCATAATTCAAATTGAGGATCAAGGAGTAACAGACAAAATTTTTTAAAAAGCATCTGACATGGAAGAGGTGGAAAATCATGTGAATGTAGATGCTTTTACTTGGGAAATGAAATTCATACGAACAATTTTGGTGGTACAGGAGTGGGAGGGGGTACCTGGTCTCAGGCAGGGTTAATACAAGAACCATCAAAAATAACACCCTCCTGAGGCTGGTCATCTCACAGATCTTTAAATATATGGAAGTAAAAAGTCAGTTTTCAGTGCTACAAACTCTTATTTCCTTACCAATACCAATCGAAGCTCTGTCTTGAACACCAGAGCTACAAATGGTAACAAATTTTATGTAGTTACATGACTAGCATATGTTCACAAAGAACTGTACAGTAAAGTAACTGGCCTGATGCTATGGACATGACAACTGTACAAACAAGTTCCTAACATATGATGGGTTGTGGTCCACAGTTTCCTGTGAGTGAAACTGCCTCAATTGCTATTACTTTAAAAAACTGCATGCATTAAAATTTATCATGCTATCATGCAATGTAGTACATTCTTATATCATGCACAAAGGTGTGAAAAGTACGGCACCATACCATTAGAAATCTCCTGTAGCAAAGTTACCATGACTTACAGATCCACTGATACAGCCAGTGGTAGTAAAAGCATCATCTTTAACTCATACCTAATATAGAACAAATCAATTCCAGTTCCATCAGAGCTGTCCCACATACTCACTTAACTGACAAATGTAAGTCCTAATTAATCTGATATTTTGTTAAATGCAGATGATAAGCACTTGTGCAAGATGACAGCCTCCTTCACCAACTTGTCTTACATCCTTAGTTTCACTCATCAAAGGTCATTAAAAGAGACACATTAACTTGAATCATATAACTGTATGATTAAATATGGATGTAACAATTGGTTGGCAAAGAATGGGGCAG
This sequence comes from Panulirus laevicauda, assembly GCA_032273605.1. Taxonomy (NCBI): domain Eukaryota; kingdom Metazoa; phylum Arthropoda; class Malacostraca; order Decapoda; family Palinuridae; genus Panulirus; species Panulirus laevicauda. Next base: position 6,924 of record JAUTXX010540828.1, on the reverse strand, counting down.
TCTTCTAGCTTTAGCCAATGGCCATCACCAAACACACAAAAAGCTGATGAAAGATATGTGGAAAGTAAACATAGTAAAATCAAGCTGCAGATGTAGTGACCACAGAGGGCAGACGGCACAAGAAGCAAGTCAACAGATTATATGAAAGAGAAAGTTGTTTGAATATAAAGAATATGCCTGGGAACATAAAAGATATTGCAAAGAATATATGTTTAGGCTTATATAATATCCTGTCCTCTTTGGAGTAATTTATTCATAAATAGTCATTTAAAAAAAACATGAGCATTTAGACCAAGTTTTTCTCCTAGAGTGCAAAGTAAATATTTTTCACATGATGCAAAAATGCCACACTACTTGCAATATTTAACATGACTTTTACTAGCAGTCTCTACTACATTTCTAGCAATTGCTCTACTTTATTTCTACTTTATTACTCTGCAATCCATTCAGTTGGCTACTTTACCTAAGAACACTTTACATAAATTCAGCAAGTAATTCAAGAAGAACAATGTGATGATTATAGGAGATGCATTTTTCGATACAAAACTTTTCAGTCAATAATGCAGGATAAATTCAAAGCATATAAGCCATAAATCTAATAACTTGGCCCTCACAGGTTATTGAATGAAAGAGAATGAAATTGAACAATATCCCTAAGGGTTGGGTACATAATTCTAGCATTCAAAGTTTTATCTAACTATTCAACCCACAATTCGCAATGTACAGTATTACCATCATGGTTATATTCACTTTTACAGTTTAACCAACTTACTGAAATGGCTTTCAGTCAGTTAGATCTGAATGCTCAATGATAAAAATGAATTTTGCATAAGTACAATTGGTTCAGGATGTTTACCAAGTTTCCAATTTCCTGCATAGCCCTGGCCAATGTATATAAGCATCAATCTTTTTTAAATTCATTGAATTAATCAATAGTTTCCCACTAGTTATAAATGCTTCCACTATGTCACTTTTGTTGAAACAATGTTCTTCTTGTTTACCAGCCACACTTCAGAGTAGGTTCACTATCTTATATCATCCTACCTGGACTTCACTATATTTGAAATACCTAAATTGCAATAATCTTTTTCTGAATCTTTATTCTACTTATCACAGGAGGATGTTCAAAAAAAAAAAATGGAAATAACTATATCTGAGAAAAACAATTACCTGTATGGTGCTTCTGGTATATCTTTCTAGTAACTTTATTACTACATATTTCTGGTGATTGATTAAAGACTTACATTAACGATCAGATGCATGAATATCTTAACCTTTCTGGGAACCATATAAATGTACTTTGCAACTAATCACAATATATCCATCAGCACTTGTGTGATTATGAACATTCTATTCAAGCCTTCCAATTGAAATCCAGGTAGGAATGGAAATAAAGTTCTTAAACAATGGGTACTTACAATTTTAGGCTTAAATGGGGGCTGAACTTCTCGATTCTCCAGTTTCTCCCAATCAATTCTTCTGAAGAAGGGATGAGTCCGGACGTCTTCCTCACCTTTATGGCTGCAACCTAGCCGCTTCAATGGCTGCTTGGTCAGGAACTGAGGGATAACATTACTATGACTACCATGACTATTAAATACTGTAATGTCTTATTCCTGATGGTTAAAAGTTAATAGAAAATATGGATTAATCAATATTACACCAACAGTTGTAAAAATCATTTGATCACAATAGGCACAGAGATGGGTTACTGACCAGGGGAGCAATTCACATCTAAAGTAATTTCTTTTATAAAAGAAAAATGCATATATGAAAACTGTCTAAAATCACACTTTTTCATAATTTTGAAGAATACTTATGAAAGTTCTCATCAATGTGTCAATACACACACCCCACCTTTCAGCAGTCTGTTTTTTTCCATACCCAAAACACCAATTCCTTCTATAAACAAGGTGGCTCATACAGAACCCTAATATGGAAGATGCATTTAAAGTTCTTCACTCTGTTCTTCTCAACCATTTTTGTCTGGTATCAATTAAACTGCTGTAAATTACTATATGCATTTCTTTCACATTCCATCATTCTCCATGTCAATAACCCCCTAGTATTCTGTCTTTCACTTCAGCAATACTTCCATTCATGATACCATACCTCCATTCATATCTTACTTTATCAACTTTTCTGAAAGAAAAAAATTATCATTACTAATAAGATTACCACCATTACTATCATTAAAGGTACCAAACTATTTATCCAGATTCCAGAAAACAAAAAGTTCCAGAAATCCAGATATTTTTGAAACTGACTAGTTTTGAATGTGGCAGGCTTCGAAGTACTTTGTTGCTCAGCCGGTGTTTTGAAATGGCATGGTGTATATGCTGCACAGCAGTTCAAGTAGGACCCCAACAAAACTGATTTCAGATTTAACGACCGGGCAGATAATAATAGAAAAAATTTTAAATGCCACACCATGCGAATCTCATATTGCACTTCGTTTTTGGTAGGTTGAGGTAGACTTGCTTTGTTTCAGTCTCAATCTGCCTCAAGGTATCATGCAGTCAGGTTGCATGCAGAGAATTACGACTTTATCTATTTATGTTGGTCATATTTCAGAATGTTACTGGTCTGTTGTTTGGTACTACACCTTTCCACTTTACTGTACTGCTCAACCATTTCATCTCTTTAGTCCATTGCTTACAGCATATATAGTGTATGCAGCTGCATTTCCCCACTCATTTCATGGCTTTGTTTTCTTTCTAATAACAGTTTGTAATGAAAAATCACTTTCAATTAATAAGTGTGGTTCTTATATTGCGAAATGCAAGCACAATCTGCTTACATTCATGGAAAAGTAAAAATAATAGAAAAACTTCCTTTAGGTTAGACAGTGACAAAGCTTTATGAGCAGCAGAGTGGGTTTAATCTCCCATATGATCTTAAAACACAGCATAAAAAGATCTTGAAGTTCTATACTGAAAAATCATTCAAACAAGGGCATTGATATCTGTAATACTGTACATCTAGTGGTCTTTTATCAAGACCTTTAGCAATAGATCTAGTGGTCTTGATAGTGTCCTTCATAGGTGGTTTCATCAATGCCACAGTGAAGGCATTCCTATTGCTGTCCCGGTGCTGGCTGAAAAGATCAAAGTTTCGTGTTGATTTGAAAATCAGCACACTACACAAGTATTCTATTGGGTGGTTACACAAGTTTAAGCTTCAGCATGCTATTTATGATCTAATGGTGGCCAGTGGTGAGAAACTGCCAATCAGAAAGTTCATTTGTGACTTGCTTATCATAAGTACATGTATAATGCATAATGAAGCTGAGGAGAGAGGTGTTTGAGATCAAAGAGTGGAAAGAGAGCTTGTTCTGCTTACCTATGCACATATTAAGGGAAGGGACAAATGCAATTGCTTGGCATCATGCTTCAAAGGATATTACAATTATGTACTTGCATTAAAAGTTCAATACATGGGTCTAGATATCTTAGATCATCAGTGACTATGTGCCCTTATGAATGATGATATAAGGTGGGGCTATTAAAGAATTGTAACACCATCTTTCAGCTTACTCTGATGAGAAGCAGTTGGATTTGGACAATGTTTTCACCACCTATTCTTCCCCCAACTGCACTTTACCTGTTTTGTCTAAGGGTCAATATATCATCTACTCTGTGAAGTGCAACTACTACGTTTTATACTGCTTGGTGTGTTCTTGCCTCACTACTGACAGTTTTTCATCATTTGCCTTCAAATATGAATGTATGCTTTTCTTAAGCTATAGCAACCAGCCTTGAGGGTAATTACATGCTGCAATATTCTCTAAATCATTACGAAAATCTTTGACCTTTTCTATAAGAACTGGTCCAGAATAGGACTATGTACCAAACAAAACCATTCATTATGAAGATCCTCAGACTTCATTATGCAGAGTTTTACGCTCGCAACTGCTATTAGTCATGTCACATCTAGTGTAGGATTTCAATGTTTATCACACAACTTCTTAACACCAAAAATTGTGAAAATGCCAACGAACACCAAACACATCACAGAGAAATTTCATTGCTACATCTATCTCCATTCTCTTTAATACTTTAACTCTTTTCATAATGGTATGAGCAATAAGTTTATGTCCTGTGATTGGCAAGGGACTTCTGTATACTTATTTGTAGTGTGAAAGATGTAATATTTCTACTTATATATTGATTATATTTACTACCAATGCTAAACATGTTTATGAAATAAATGTGTGCATGGAATCAAAGTTAAATGTTCAGTATAAAGAAATCTTTTTTCAATATCCTCCTCACAAATGGTACCCTATCTACCCTCACCCAGATTGTTTGGGTAAGAGGTAAAGTATTTCTAAATATATTCATGTTAGGGACCACGCACACTATGCCTGTATATGAAACACAGAGTAATGTAAGAAATGAGCTTACTGGAAAAAATAAAACATGACCTGTGAATTTCTATTTCTGTTACTTTTGAAGGTCAATCTATGAGTTCATAGGTTTTTCTCTTCTTTTCACACTACATAGTTGAATTTTCAGACCATATCAACCATTCCAGGATTAATGTTGTTACTGTTGGTTAGGTAATGTAGCCTCTATTTTCTATTGCTCTTTCAAATACCTTTATGGCACGAGATGTCAAACTTACAAGTTTATACTGTTTCAACAAGGCCCTTAAATCCTCCTTGTTGTATGTGTTTTTGAGGACCTATTCCATACTGCAATCATCTATGCTTTGTCTCAGCAGTAACATCACTGATTTTGCTATCATTCTTTGTCTTTTTCCATTTAGTTCCAGTGTTGAGTGTTGAATTTTCTCTGACTTTATGTATTGATGTTATCCTGTTTTCAATAACAGTATATGCATAATAAAAAATCTGAGTATTACTGCTTAAAATAAGACATTCCTGTATCAGGTATATTTAGAGAACAAATTCTATTACCTACTTATGGCGAGAACATCAAATGTCTGGTATGATGGGAGTCTTAAAAATCAGGTGATACTTGCTGCCACATGGTATTGGGAGTGGAAGAATGTGAATTACTCACCATCCTTGTGTTTAGATATTTTTCCTCTACCAGTAAATAACTTTGGATCTTAAGTTGTCCCAGAGATAAAAGGCCCACGTTCTTGCTTGGAAGTGAGAAAATTTGTCTACAAGCAAGATCTCAAGATGTACCGGCAGGGGTAAGTCTACCATACAGAAATTTTTTGGACTTCCTTCTAATGTCATCCTTCCCAAAATAGCTGGGTCTGGAAGACCAAATAGATGACTGATAACTGACAGGGATGAGTTTTTCAACACTTAACTCTTCATCAGGCTATCAGTTACCTTATTGGTCTTCCTAACATGACCAAACACAACTTTTCTACAAGGATTGACATTTAAAGAAGGCCTAAAACTGTATAGATGATATACTTGACCATACTATTACAGCTTGAAATCTCATTTGTAGACATTTTTTTTTTTTTTTTTGTTTCTAAGCAATAATACAGGCCTTTACTTTCAAGGACTATCTCTTATGAGCCACAGTTAGTTTCTGGTAAAGGAAATATTTCACCAAAGCTGATACTGCTGAAATATCCCTACATGCATACAAGGTGAGCAAAAGTTGACTCCCTACACTGTCAATACCATGGGGTAACTTAAGTGGAAATTACTGTCATCTGACTTCTAAGACTGAAATATGCTGCCAAACGCATGATATCTCCAACATCAGTAAATAATAAGATTTGTTCCACATATAAAACTAAAACATGAAATCTTTATCTTAAATGCTAACTGTTGAAAGTTTTTCTCATCTGACTGATCAAATGCTTCATCGATACTGAACAGTAGTCTCCTGATTACCACACTATCATTGACTACAGTTTAAACTGTGCAATCTTAAAATAATGGCACTCTTAAAATATGTACATGTACCATTTTCCTGTGGCACAAAAAATGTGATCATCTATGGTATTTTTTCTACCCACTGAGCCACAAGCTACTTCTGGCATGAAGATGTATACAGCAATATGCAAGTGATATAACCATGTCAACCAAGTTCTTGTTACTCACATTCTGCCTACATCATTCTAATTTACTGTGACACTCACTGAGTAAGGAACTCCATGTAATAATCATTTTTGATAACAAACTTGTTTGCTGCTTTCTGTCTTTAGTGAGGACTTTAAGCATAATGCTAGTGATTTTACCCTAAGTAGGATAAGGGAAGTGAAGTCTTTTAAGCAGAGTCCAGACTTATTTGACTATCTTACAAGAGATGAAAGAAGAGCACCTGCTGGGAGATATTTCAGAGTTAATGAGTTAACAGTATAAACCATAAAGAAAAATGAAAGAGCCTTTCGTGCAACATAGCTGGCTGGCTACTTTGTGGGAGTACAAAAGCCAAAAATGCACTGCAATGGGGGTAATGTATTGCCACCATACTCTATTGTACTGTCTCTTTACTGTACAGTTTTGTGCAGCTTTTCTTCAGACTTTTGTAAAATAACATGTTTTTAACCCTGAAGTGTTCATAATTGGATTTTTGAAATGTCTCAAGGATCATTCCCTCTAACCCCAAATTTCATATAATCCTAGTTTCTTGCCAACCCCTTTGGTTGTGAAGAGGCCTCTATATACTCAAATATTTATCTGTCAAGCATACTTTCTTCGGGTCATTTCAAATTTTTCCTAACTGTATGGCTCAACCTCCAATTTTTTGTTCTTTGGTTTATCCATATTTTTTTTTTTCTTTTAACCTATGTCGCTGTCTCCCGCGTTTGTGAGGTAGTGCAAGGAAACAGACGAAAGAATGGCCCAACCCACCCACGTACACATGTATATACACACGTACACATGTATATACACAATTTATACTGACTGCCTCCATTCATCCCCCCCCGCCACACATGGCCCCACAGAACTTTCCATGGTTTACCCCACACGCTTCGCAAGCC
>JAUTXX010540817.1:0-10654 GCA_032273605.1 Panulirus laevicauda | reverse complement strand
TGAATATTTGAATTCGTATATATATATATGTGTCTGTATGTGTATCTATACGCATGTATATGTTGATATGTATACGTATGTGTGTGTATATGAGCGTGTATGGGCGTTCATGTACATATATATATGTATATGAGTGAATGGGCCATTCTTCGTCTGTTTCCTGGCGCTACCTCGTTAACTCAGGAAACAGTTATCAAGTATATCAAATAATAAAGATACCATATTCCATACATGTACATTTCCCCGTTGTCCTCTGCACGACCACTGTACTCATGGCATCTGTCAGGCCCGACCCCCTCTCTCTCTTTCCATCCACACATATCACGAGTCACAATATATTCCCCTAAATTTACGGTGTTCTCGGTGTTTACATGAAACAATTGGCAATGTCTGCCAGTGTGTGAGAGCAGCAACTCCAGCCCCTGCTCTCACATACTACCACACAGAGCCCACCCGAGTGAGAAATCCACCACGCCCTTGCATGACACACATAGCCCACCCTAGTGTGACAAACGCAGCCCACCCCAGTATGACACACTAAGCCCACCCAAACGTGATCAACTCAGCTCATCCCAGCGTTGCAAACAATGAATATAATATTTTGTGCTACTCGTGTGTGTAGTCTGCTGTATTATATAAGATATAAACTGTTGTAACACGTTAGATATATATCACTATGACATGTCAGCAGTAGCCCATCTTCCCACATAAGACGTAACCTTCCTCAGTATAACAAACGTAACTTACCCTCACATATTAAACACAGATTATCCTGGTCTAACAATCATAACCCAACCTGCCAGAATAGTTACAACCAATTTCACCCTTCGAGTTCGCTCCCCTAACATACAAGAACTATAAACATTTCCCTCATAATACTCTCATGTAGGAGTCACAACATAGCAATCATAACTTTCATCAACATTACAATCATAACCCACATGTATTCACATACAGACTGCCACTTCCACTGACTGTAATTGGTCATAACTTTAATATTAGTGATACTTACAACTAGTTGTACATCATGTTTAAAGTAGCATCAGTAGCCGTCATGGTCGTTACCTTATGTAAGGAAGAGAGTGTGAGATGCCATTGGTACGATTCACTCCTAACTTGGGGACTTTCTGACGTCACTTGGAGGTAAGGAGAACAACGGTCGAGTTAACGAGATTTATCATACCACGGTAATGAGGCCCAGATGACGTGATAGCCAAATTGGTCGTAAGATAAGACAACTCTGTAAGATCCTTGGTGTAAGAGCCAGTAGGACGAGGCACCAGACTGTGGCTCATTACCACCTACTGACACTTAGGACCAGTTACTGTGGCTCACTACCACCTACTGACACTCAGGACCAGTTACTGTGGCTCACTACCACCTGTTGACACTCAGGACCAGTTACTGTGACTCACTACCTCCTACTGACACTCAGGACCAGTTACTGTGGCTCACTGACATCTACTACCACCTACTGACATTCAGAACCAGTTAGTGTGGCTCACTGACATCTACTACCTCCTACTGACACCGAAAACCAGTTAGTGAAGATCACTGACACTTACAACCGCCTACTGACACTCAGAACGAGTTAGTGTGTCCCCGAGGTAGTGAACCTTGTCACCAGTTAAAGAGATTCAGCAAATTAAGGAAAACAAAGGATTAACTCAACGAAGCAAGAACTAATAGAAATTCTCAGATCAAATTAACGACACAAACTCAGTAAAGAACACCAGGTGTTTCCATATCAACAAGGGAAGGGTTACCACACCAAGACATCAACGCACACCCAGCCAGGGCTGGGATCTGAACACAATACCCTCGTTAATAAATCTGATGTACGTGTTGTGAGGGAAACTCAGGTCAAACAGTTTTCCCTGCTTGGAAATTACGGTTTCAACAATAGCTATATATTAAGATTTTTGGTGCAACAAAGAATTCTTAAAGAGGAGCTACACCGTCTGTTGCCGCCATAGCTGTACCTTGACCCCATCACTCCCTCTTACCTTACTGTCAAGTCTCCTAGTGTGACCACTGTCTCCTGCTCCTCCCTGGTAGGTTCTACAGATGTTCAGGTGGTTGTGCAGATTCCAGGGAGGCCCAACACACCCGGATGGTTCACCACAAACGTTTCCAGCTACACACTTCCAGGACAACACAAGTCTCCAGAAAATCCAGAAATGTCCTTAAGAAACGCTTAATCAATTGTTTCCAAAGCTACAATATCACGACGTTATAAACTAACTCACTCGTAACTTTAGTTATTTCTTAAATATATCTTAAGAAAGGTATTCCGAGTATCTTTTTTTTTGACTCATTATATTCCAGCAGAAGACTCTAGGTTCAGAATGGTGGTTTGGAAAATGTCAGAGAAAAGGAAAAATGAATATAAGAATTTGGGAGAGAAAAATCCTGAATATCTGTATTTACATTCAGGATGGAACAAACACACACACACACACACACACACACACACACACACACACACACACACACACACACGCACACACACGTCAGTCTTTGTGTCAGATGAAGGTAAACAAAGTTAATTACCAGTGTTTAGTCTGGCGAGAACATCTGTCTGTTGAGTGAACTTGGACGCGAGAAAGTCGAGAAATTAATTTGCATTAATGTGGAAGTGTACACAGAAGTTGTGTTTGTGTACTTAACTGCAGGATTTAGTATATAAACGTTTTATGGAAAAATATGGATGTAAACGTTTGTGAAAATATGGAAAGGACTACACGTGGAATTTGGAATTAGGTCACGCCGAGCTGTGTTAATGGTGTGATGTATAAGTCTTATTGTCAGTGTTGCACTGAAACACATTACAATAAAACTAGGTTCAGAAAACTGAAGTATTTCTGTACATACGTCAGTTGTATATAGTCAGTTTGTCTGTCTGTATCGTCATACCATCACAAGTCAGATGTTATTACCCTAACTACATCACAAGTGAAGTAGAGGAAAACATTTACAGAATATTGACCTAACTCATTCCTGGGAGGCTGGACCTGAACAGTGGTTGGTCACCTTGTCTTCTGAGGATTATGTGCAAGATGGAGAGCCGGGGGAGGAGGGAGGAGTACTGGGGGGAAGAAGGTCATCTGGTGTTGGTTGGCTCTTAAAGATTCTGGCTATTACCAGCAATACTTCATGAATGGATCTTTAGCATTGCTCCATGTGTAGTAGTGAAGTAGTCCTTCCTCTGTGTGGCTGTGTACCACAACACCCTGTGAATGGTGCAGCAGTTCTCTCACTCGCATTGTGGCTGCCATCAGTCTAACGTTTATTGTGGTGCAAGTCCCCTCCCACCCCCTTCTGCAGTGGTGCTGTAGGTCCTCCTGTGTGGTGGTGCTGTAGCTCCTCCTGTGTGGTGGTGCTGTAGGTCCTCCTGTGTGGTGGTGGTGTAGATCCTCCTGCGTGGTGGTGCTGTAGGTCCTCCTGTGTTGTGGCGCAGCAGTTACTCCCGTATGGTGGTGTAGCAGTCCCTTCTGTGTGGTAGTACAGCAGTCTCCCCTGTGTGGTAGTGCATCAGCTTGCCCGACGTGGTAGTGCACTCGTGTAGCAGGTCCTCCCCGGGTGTGGTGGTGGTGCAACAGGGTTCCCCCCCCTCCACCCCACCCGCTTGTGGTAGTGCAGCTGTCCCCTCTTGTGTGGTAGTACAGTGTCTGCCACTGTTGTTAACTTCATTAAAAGTATTATTAAAAATGTCGCCAGAAACTTAAGGATTTTCTTATTAGTGTGATGGACTTTGGTGTTAACGAGAAGCTTCGGTATCCTCCGTTATAGACTGTCGTAGGTGGGAGGGACATTTTTAGCTCATTAGGTATTTTCATCTTAAGATTGTTGGTAAGTTTATTAGGAATTCACCGGCCAAAGATATATTTTGTCATGGAAAGTATTTTATGATGAGTTTTCTCACTGTTTCCTGCGTATCATTCAATGTAAATTTTCCCTAAATGGTTATTCATATCATAATTATGTATATTTTTTACTTAGATGACGTTTTTTGAAGCCTTATTCGTCTCGTGATTTATTCATTCAGTAAAGTGAAATATATTCAACGACATTGTAAGGCTGCAGATTCATTAAAAGACCAAAATATAATTAGTCCCAGAGGACACTTTACTCTCGATGTTATCAGAACAGAACGTTATCAACTGGTGGCCAGAAATACATGTGTGAGGACCTCAGCTGGTGTGTGTTGTGGTTGTGGTAGCTGGTGGTAAGGACCTCAGCTGGTGTGTGTTGTGGTTGTGGCAGCTGGTGGTAAGGACCTCAGCTGGTGTGTGTAGTGGTTGTGGCAGCCGGTGGTGAGGACCTCAGCTGGCGTATATTGCGGCAGCTGGTGGGTGGCATGGAAAACGGGCAGGAAGGTGTGAATTATTTGGATGTCTGGTGCGGACAGCTGAGCCAGGGTAGCTAACCCCGCTGTCTGCTGCTGACAGCTGCTGCTACTGCTGCTGTAGACTCCTTCAGCAGAACTGCACAAGTGTAGCAGCTGCCGTCTTCCCGGAGTGTTACTGACAGGTGTTGCTCAAGTTGATGTTCACTTGTGGGACTGGGATATAGTCATGCAACACTACCAAGTGTTGGGGCGGGAGAGAATATAAGACCTGCAGGATTGTATCTTCCATTTGTTTGTCTGTCTGTCTCCTTTGTCTCTTAGTGTTCCTTGCCAAACAATTTTTTTTTCCACTAACAGTGTACACAAAGACCAAGCTGGGTCACACTACACGACCTCTCCTCTGACCACATACCCAACCTGACAACTGTACGACTAACCTACCCAACCCACAAACCATCAAAATGACTTACACTAATTACAGAAAAGCAGAACTAACCTACCCAACCCACAAACCATCAAAATGACTGACACTAATTACAGAAAAGCAGACTTAACCTACCCACCCCACAAACCATCAAAATTACTTACACTAATTACAGAAAAGCAGAACTAACCTACCCAACCCACAAACCATCAAAATGACTTACACTAATTACAGAAAAGCAGATTACCCAACATTCACATAGTACATGGAATCCAAGCTCAAAAATTTCAGTATAGATGATTTTTCTTCCCTGTATTATGCTGTCTCATACTTCATCAACATCACCAACTAATCCAGCAAAAAGCATATACCACAAGGACGAATATAGAAATACAGCCTAAACTTCTGCCCACAAATTGCAGACATCATTAAACAAAGAAACCATCTTAGACAAAACCACTAACCATCACTAGAAGTCACAGGACAAATCTCAACCCCGAGCAGCACCAGCGCTAACCTGATCATTGAAAACCAAACTGCAAACTGGCACTACTTCCTCAACACAATGACTCACAAAACCCGCAGGAACCACCTCTGGTGCACATTATACAGATGATCCACACTTCCCACACCAACCCAGCCCCCACACATGAGTCACCTCTGATGCAACCCAGTGACATCCCTTCTCCTAAGGTAGACATAAACATTCTTATAAAACAAAACTCAGGAATTAGTTACAGACCAACCACATCCTTAAACTGGGAACTCATCAAAAATCTTCACAAAATCCAACCAGAAGCAACTGCCCACCCATCCTTCACTCCCACTGACACATGCAGTGCAATTAAACTCATAAGAAATTTTCCTGCAACAGGTCGTGACAACACATCAGACTTCCACGTACAGCAATTTGTCCAGTTGCAGTCCAAGTATTTGCATCCTGGCTTCACACAAAAATCCCCCGACACATGGAAGCTTGTCGGCATAATACCAGACCTAAAACTCTAAACTACCCAGCTCTCCCTCCTCCTACCGCCCTATCTCACTTCTGTCATCAGTATTCAAACTCGGTGAAAAACTGATTCATAACAGAATCAAGCAAAACATCCCACTTTCACCCTTGCAACATGGCTTTAGACCTAATCACTCGACCACCACACTACACACAGGCCTCACAAAAGAAAATCTCATATGGCTGCAGTCAACTTCAACACTCATACACTGTATTAGTAGTAATAGACATCAGCAAAGCATTTGACGCTGTCCCCCGACATATCCTCACACACAAGATACCTGACACCTCCTTCCACAACAGTGACAAAATATGTTAGGCCATCTTCATACATGGCCACCTCGCCAGAGTCACTCACGAGGGTTTCACCATAAAATTTAAGCATTACAGTGGATCCCTCAAGGAGCAGTTCTTTATGCAAACCTCCTCATGATCTTCCACTACCTCCTGCAGATCACAGAATGAAAGTCCTGTCATATGTATACGACCTTACATCACAGCACCCTAGCACCATAGAAGCAAAAACAGACATGAAACATTACATTATAACATCACAAATGGAACAATGACTCACGCAGAACAAAATGTCTGCTCTGCATCTACACTGAAGTCTTCTGTCACCATTTTGACACCAGACAGACACGAATCCAACTTGCACCTTCTCTTCGCCTTACGTGGACAAACACTCCCACTGAACAAACCACCACCTAATCTGAGCATCACATAAACACATAATATTCACTCCCCACATAACAAACATCAAGGCAAAAGCAACAAACTAAATGCTATTAGAACATTGAGAAGCAACAGATTTGTAAAGATAGGAATCCCTCAGTCTGCTCTATAAATAGCTCATCATACCTCACCTTCTTGGACATCTATCCTAGCCAAAGCAAACTTAAACTAGTAAACCACATAAAACAGAGAGCTCACGATAATCACTTGCTGCAGGCAACCACAAACACTCAGCACCAGCACAGCGACACAAAAATCTCCCAACCATAATCCTACCTCAATATACTCGGCACTCAGGGCTTTCCAACAGCATCCGACCTTACCATTCAAACCATTCCATAAATGACCACCAACTCCCAGACGAAAAAAGAAAAGAAAAAGCTTAGCCCTGCTTCACACTGGAGCATCCTCAACACACAGATCTCCCATTTCTAGCAAACAAAACAATGAAAAAAGAAAATCCATGCAACACCCAGACCATCCACACAACACCTACGGCCTCCACACAAAACCCATAAACTTCTCAACACAAAAGCCTTCCACACAACACCCAGGCCCTCCATTTAGACTTCACCCATCCCTACATCACTACAAACACCGATTCAACATATCTCAAGACCCTTCAAACCCACGATGAACTTCCTATATTGGAGACACTGAACACTAACTGCTCTACTGACCTGCACCAACTCCACATAGACACACACAACATTAATACGTCTTATGTCCTGTGGTCCCGCCCAGTGGAGGCGACCGGCCTCCTGATTGCTCTGGAGAACTTGGAAGAAGAAAGGAGCTCCTGAGACAGGAAGTTAAGTATATATATGACGTACTTGTCTCAGTGTTGTGATATCATGATAACATTACAAGACCAAGTTCATTAATCTCCAGGTGTCAGGGGCCATCCTGTATCCTCCCCGGCCAACTTTGTTCCTTACACACGTCTTGCAGCACATCCCTATAGCCCAGAACTGGAAGGAAACTTTGTGGCTAAATGGTAAATGTTTTCCTTGTCAGGGTCTAAAAACATCGAACGTTCTTTATGGAAGTGTTTATTGTTCTGTGATAAAGATGACTACCAAGACCAAGTTACTGTACAGAAATGTTTCACAATATAGACCAGTTATAAAACTTTATAGAGAATAAGAATATACCTGGTACTGGCCACCGTCTGTCACTTTATCTTGCAAAATATTATGTAATCTATTGATAACTTTTCTGGTCAACACAACATCATGGAAAAACATGGACACCTCACCAGTCCAGACAAACCTCTATGCACATTACCTGACCACACCACTCAGCAGGCAGCGTGAACAGTTCTAAAGTGTTGTAGTTAGTGTGCAAGACTCGTCACTGTCACTCCCACAGTGTATAAGTTAACGACGTATATGACGTGTGTCTGATGCTGCTTGAACTCGATTCCCTCATGCAGACGAAAATAGAATTAAAGTAGATAGACAGTTGGACCCAGTTCAAGGTTGCCCAAGCTACGTACAGTCTGACCAACAAGATAAGTCTGCTGACCTGGTGACCCTGCCAGGTGATGGTGGGCCTTGCTGGCTGACACACTATTTGGTCTGGGTCGCTGCACCGACACTACCGGGAGGCTGGTGTATGACAGATCATCCATCCTGCTCTTTGTCGGGAAGCAACGTATCGAATATAGACAGATATATAAAAAGATCTTGCTGTCGTCATGCAGCAGATGCATGTGATGTGTCTGTGGTGAGGACCCTGAAGAACTATAGTTACATTGTTGTCCTGTAGATTTATTTTCTGTCATCATGTATTATTACAATCAAAGGGCGAGCATGGGCCACATGCACAGGGAGAGTATATGTGGTCTTAAAATCATCTTTAACATCCCAAGAAGGTGTTACAGATGATTCAGTTGGTGGAGGTAACTTACGTTGACGGCCTTAATGACCCTGGCAGTTGATAGGCCTAAAGCCCAACCAACCAATCGCTGGCGTTATTCAGTTTACACCGCGTTTGTTGTTCTCAAAATTCAAAGAAACTGTTGGACAACTACTGAGGATATGGCAGACTCCAGTCAATCCAATGTTTTCACTTAAATACACTGCGATTCCATTCCTCTTTTGTCGCTTGCTTAGAAGGAATATGATATAATAGTCTTTGGCTATACTACCAACGAGTTTTAAAATTAACAATGGAAAGTTAATAAATATTTTCTCATTAGATGCGACGAAAGTATTTATAAGTACAGCAACACCTGCTTTTATTTATTTATTTATTTATTTATTTATTTATTTTTGGCTTTTTGCGAACGGCAGCGTACCTCAAAAAGACTTGACACCTGCACGAGCGGTACTAAAAATGATAAATAACAAAAGAGAATGAATTCGAAAAATATAAATAAGATAGCCCTCTTTTAGAAGTAATTCTCTCTTACTCGTGCGTAGAATCCTTTCACCAAGTTCTAAGAACTTGAAAATCATCAAGACCACGACGAATGAATGAATGAATGAAAAAAAACACGCATTCACATTATACATGTACCTTTTCATTTTAGTAGAACTCTGAAAATTGGCGTAGAGCATGTCCAAAAAAGAGTTTGAGTGAAGAGTCAGTCATTGTAAGAAAACGGAAATATCTGTCGAGGTAAAAGATAAGCAAATATTTACTCGCGGCGACAGGGATGAGGAGAAAAATCTAATTGTGGTAAGAAAAAGGAAATCTTTATACTTTATAGGCATAGACGGTGGAGAGAACGGAGAGGATAAAACAGAAAACAGCGAAAGCAGAACATATGCTCAGAAAAAGGTGGAACTTGCTATGTGATCCTTGTATTATATATAAACTCAATGACAATAAAATTGTACTGAACTTTTAGCTTTCTGCCCATGTAACTGAGCCAGACTCACGAAGTACATGTGACAGGAGAAATGATGGTCTATGTACAGGTTATCTGTTCTGGTGTCGTATAAGAATAGTGGAAGGAACAGGATAGCAAAGCAGATGGCATCTTCCCACACAACCATGCAGTATGGAGTTGGAAAGTGACTACAAAGGAAATTTAATAGGAAATTGTGAAAATGGGGGAAAAAAGAGTTCCCTACCAGTCTGACAACATCTGCTCTGCGGCTGGATTATCCATTATGTAGTTCAAACAATAGCCTATATTAGCAGCAATCCAATATTGTGTTGAGGTGCATGTCTTTAGCCAAATTGGTAATCGTCTGTTGGAGGGTTATCAAAAAAAAAAAGGAGCATCGAAAGTGTAAATCAAGCACTGAGACCAACATGATTTAAAAGACATTTCAGAAGCATTTACGATTCTACTAAAGAGCTCCTTACCATATAATTTCCTTTTCTAACTTACATAATTCATAAATCAGTCATCATAACCCGTAATACATTGACAACTTTTCACGCATGACAATCTTGTATCAGAGAGTAAGAGAAATGGCTTTCGTACGTGTATGTTTTGTACACTTGTATATCATTTCTTATGGCAGTCATTCCCTCTGCTCAATTGGCTGGGTTATTTGGGCTTTTAGGTCTATCGACTTCCTGAGTCAATAAGGCCTTCAACGCAAGTTTAATAAACAACCGATCGAAAATTCCTCAACACTTTCGACAGATGTTCAAGATACTCATAAGATCCTACACCATAAAGGCTCCTACTCCACGTATACAGGCCTGTTAGGAGTAACGGGCACCTGAACAATCAATCCATCGTAAAAGCGCCACTCGTACGCGTGCGCAGAGTACCAACATACGTAACTCATTTTCGGTTAACGCAACTCGCTCCAACAGTACGTAGCTCTCAATAATGGTGTCTCGGCCAACCATTTGCTTCTGAAGGTCCTCTTTAGCAACCAACGGAATACCTTTAAACCTCATGTGTGTTTAAATTACCTTAAATTTTGTTAGATTTGGTTAAACACTAAATTCTATTCCTGTTAACTAATATATTCATGTTTTGACGTGAGGTTTCTAGTATGGATTTCTAGGTTCTAACATTGCATTTCTAATGTTAATAATTATATTCATACCCTTCATTTTCTTTTGGCTCAGTACATGTACATAAATGAATTCTGGACGCTATGTATACTTGTTTGTTTTATGGTATGTCTAATGATAGCTACCATGATAAAATAAACAG
>JAUTXX010540795.1:0-10655 GCA_032273605.1 Panulirus laevicauda | reverse complement strand
TTGTCATAAGTTATCTAAATTCCATTTTAAGACAAGGCTCCAGGTTTGTGGACAGATATCTTAGATTTCTCTTTAATAACACAGCTTTCGCACAGCAACTTGATATAATATCTTGCTTTCGATATATGTTTGAGGTGATCATATTCCAGCTCTTACTGTGCTCATATAATGATCTATCACTGAATGCAGCTCCAGGTGCCATGACCCAATGTCAAATGTTCTTTAGTGTACTCCAAAACAATGATTAATATCATCTCTAAGTAAAGGGTAGTTAAGTCTGTTTTTGATTACCGGTCATGTGATAATCTTGATGGTGGTAACTTTATTGATAAGCATTGGAAAGCGGTGAATAGACAAGAAAACTGAGTTTTTATAAATATTATACTTCTTAATATAGAAAACGGAAGTTCTTGCTTATATTTCAGTGATTAGTTTGTATATAAAAATGCAATGCTTGTAAAAAATAATTTACATACATATGTAATGGAAATGGACTTGGTAGTTTAACTTTATGTGGACTAGGTATAACTGATGGCACATTAAAAAAGTATTTTCTACCACTCGTTGATAAACGTCTAACAAGTTATGGCACAAAGACAGTGACTGTCATCATCCGAGCAGCAGGAAATAGGAGGAAGTATCATAAAGAGTATGATTCCTTTCCGCTACACCCACAGTATCTTCTCGGACCTAGAGGACTAGTTGCTATACAAGCTGACTCGTGAAAACGAATGTTTTGCTGATTACAAGTTGATTCTATAGTAAAGATATTTCAAGCAATTTGTTGTTTTATAAGTAATAGTCGATATTTAATGGAAGTTGATTAACACCTTGTATACGATGATAAGACGATTCTTCCCCTTGGTGTGAAAGGTGTCAGGAGTCAACTTTAGCAACGTTTCATTAGGGACTTGGTATGTGAGAAGTCAAGTTTCCATCTTGCTCCGTAGAACAAACAGTAATGTGTGAAAGTGCGACACCATGCTGTACCTTGATGGAAGTTAAAGGTCCACCTGCAGCTGGTTCTGTGGAAAGCATTGGTTGGGATCACGGGAGAGGCATGAGGTTCCTAACGGTGGTGTAACTGGAAACGCCCCAGACAGGCTGCACCTGCGTCACGCGTTCTGTCACAGGAACCTTCTTGTCCACGGGGGTGACAGGCGGCTCCGTTATGAACTGACCAGTCCTAAGGAGCCAGAAGGCAGTTAGCACCAGCAGAACCCAGTAGCAGCAGACACATCACCAGCAGACACACAATATCATCAGGTACATCACAGACAGATACTCATCATTATCATACACTTCATAACCAGACGCTCTGTATCAGCAGTCATCACCAGTACAGACTCACAACAAAGTATCATCTAGTTATTAAAAGAAAGATATAATATCCAGATCATGATTATATGGTAACAATTGGTCACAAATGAGAATCTTAAGTTTCTCACAAGCCTGTCAAAGTTCAGGTATTGCTCACAGTTTAGTTGTTAATGTTGAAGTTGTTCATTGGTGAATATTACAGACTACTTTTCTATCAACTTGTTAAACTTAACTTTAATGCTTATATCTGCATAACTTCAGACAATTCCTGTGAATAATAACACTAAAAACCTGACTATGATGCTAATAGGCATTCTTGTGATCATTATCACAGTGAAAAGTGATGACAATGTTGCTATATACCCTTAGAAACTAGATTTAATTTAGCAAAGGTACTTACCCAAAGTGGATGACTGTAGTATGCATGCCTTAGCTTAAAACTATTGCTTTCATCAATCATTAAGTATAACATTGACTGATGAACCTATAACCAGCAGACAAAAGATGGTAAACACCTGTGCAATAGTATGGCAAACGTGGTATTGATTGTGTGCAATATTATACAACATTGTAGAGGAAGAATATTAGAATACATAATAATTAGACTGAAGGATGACGTCAGCCAGGGGCAATACCTCTGTAATGACTGGATGCAACTTTTCTGACTCAGACGAACGTTGATACAGAATTTACGTTGATATTAGCATCAGTATCTGCAAAGAAGGTTTTGCTACATAGTTTATGATGAGGCATTTTGTAATCACGTTATAAGGGGTGATTCCTTCCTAAAGTTCTTTCTAAAATGTAGTTATGCTGCTATACACGAAAAGTTGTATCATAACTATGTAAAACGTAACACTCATTCTATCAAAATGAATATCTAAGAAACTCTTTCACACAATTTCAAGAGACTGTTTTCAGGTGGGTAGGAAGAACCCTGCGTCCTGACACTGAAGGGAAACAAGCTTACGTCCTGGTAACTAGCATTTGCATACAGTAGCAGCCAATAGCCACAATTTACCGCAATCAACCAAATGTAAACAAAAGGTCCACAGCTCATTGCTATCTATGCATTGTTTCACTATTTCTAAGGAAAATTGCATTTTTTCGATGTTTTTAAGCAATACGGGGGAAACACACCAGTTGTCCTCCCACTTCATGATTCATTTCCAATTTCCATGGTCCACAATTATCATTTTATATAGGCATTTCACACTGAGGATGATCTTGTGCCAGATCTATTTTGTAGCTAGATTCGCCATATTCATAGGTATATTCATAGCTCATCATATCTAATTAAACTAGGTAAATGGTAACCAGTGTTACTATTGGAAGTGATTTAGCTTCATTATCAGTGCAAGTGGCTCTTGGCCTATGTAACTGATTATAGATGACAGTTGTAAATGACTCTCGTCCATGTAATTAGTGTAAATGGTTCTTGGTCTCCTAACTGATGTAAATGGCTCTTGGCATCGTCATCGAAATAGATAGATCTTAATCTTGTAAACGATGTCGATGACTTTTGATCTCCTAACTGATGAAAATGACCCAGCCTCGTAGCTGATATAAAATGTTCGGCCTTGTAACTGGTGTAAGACATAAAAGGTATTTCTAATTTCCTTTATAAACGCGACCTGTGGAAATTGCTATCAAGGGCGGCGTTTTTCTACTGCACCGTTTTGAGGCACTTTTGCATCTGTGTATCTATTACAGATAATTTGTTTCCATCATTTTACCGTTAGACTGTCGAGAAATACAAGAAAGAGATATGTTGCCAAATTTGTAAGGGAGTTTAAGGTTAAGGAACGTATGAGAGGGGTAAGTGTCTTGGACGTATGAGGGAGGCAAAGGTCTAGAAATGTGGAGTGGGTCTGGAAGGTATGAGGAACTCTAGGGTCTGGGAGGTGTGAGGAACGTAAGGGACTGGACTGTATGAGGGGACATGAGTGGAACGTACAAAGGAGACAAGGGTCTTGAACATATCAGGGAGGCAAGAGTCTAGAACGTATGTAGGGAGGCAAGAGTCTAGAACGTATGTAGGGAGGCAAGTTTCTGGAACAAAAACTACCAAGTGCCTTAAACGCGCATGAGAGATTTGAGTTCAAAATACAAAAGAGCCAGTAAATTGCTAAAGAAGTCACAAAAGGATTTTAGACATAATTATGCTTGAATACGCAAAGAGGAATGAACGCAGATCTAGAATACATAATGAGGTCATGGGTGTAGTGCGGACAAGTGGTGTCAAGATAGCCAACATAAATTCGGGTTAATTGGTCAAAAGCACCGAGATGGAAGAATTTGAATCATTTTAATTTTGGAGTTCAGGTCATTGGTGGTAACAGGAACAAATACAAAAGGAATAAGGGTTGGAAACCCACGTGAGGACAAATATCTGAAATGGATATAGAAACAGAAATCTGGAATGCAAACAAGGTTCGAATACTGTCTGTTAAAAAGCCAAATTACATATGGGTTCAAGTTGTGCAAAACACACATGGGAGGATCTAGAGTTCAACTAGGTAGGGAGCTCTGGGAAACTTACAAGAACACATAGATCTAGAACCGACACTTGGGTAGGGTGTAGGAGACAGTAGGAGACGGGGTTTTGATATACGTATTGTAAGAGTGCGGAACACAAACTGGGCAGATCTGGCAGCTGGGGAGAGTTTTGAACATGCACGGCTGTGAGGATTCCAGAAAAAAAAGAAAATAGCAGAGGTTCGCAGTTGAAGCAAGTTATGAATGCTCACAGTAGCCTAAGGCATGGAGCATATCTGCATATATGGTTTGCGTCTGGGACGCTTAACAAAAAAGTATTCTGAAGATCTACTGGGTTCAGGGGTCTGCAGCACACATGGGAGCAGGAGTATGGAAGACACGGAGCAAAAAAGCCTTGTAACCCTCCCGAGGACGGGCGGGGAAGGGAGACGCCATTATATTACACGAGAAAAGACAGTCTGGAATACATACAGTAGTAACTGTAATACATACACAAAGTCAGGAGTCTGAAATACACAAGGGCTGGACACGCATCTAGAATCTATACATACTATAGAAGCCCTTAAACACGTAATATTCTCATGGATTTAGATCACGAAGGAGGAGAGATTCAGCAGATGAAGGAAAAAGATTGTCTGGAACAAAAATGAATATCTTGAAGGCAGTGACTATAATGGCATGGAGAATCAAGGAAATAAAAAGGATCTGGATTAAATGTAAAGCATGCGTTGGTAGAAAAATATTGTGATGCACTCACGAGTCTTTGGAATATAAAGGGGGCAGGCAAGGAAGGAGGCCTCGGAGTTAAGCACAGGAGAGAGAGTGGGAATAAACAAAAATGAAGATTCACGAGTCGTTTTGCATACACAAATCAAGTGCTTACGTATCATTTGAATGGAGACTTTAAAACAAACAAATTTGGCAGGTTTGGAATGAATAGAGAGATAGGAAAGAAACAAACGAGAGGAAGTGTTTGCAACATATCCATGGGAATGTGTGAGACAAAAATGAGTCCTTGAATTCGACAAACATGGAAGATCTTCAATGTGCACATTGTAGTCTGAAGCATAAATGGAGGGAGAGGTTAAGGGATTAGTGGGGAAGGAATCACACACACGTGAACAGTATCCGGAACACATAAATGAAGCTATGGAAAAGCCATCAGAAACTGAGATAAACAGATGCTCGCAATAGAATGGGAGGATGAAGCTGCACCTCGCTGCGGTAATGGTTTGCAGAACTGGAACAAGTTGACTTCTACAGTGAGAAGGTATGCTGGCGCTGGAGTGCGCTGGGCCACTCACCGGTAATGGTAGGGAAGTTCTTCAGGTCTGGAGCAGAAGGTGCGTGAGATGAGGGCAGCGGCGACGACGGTGGAGCCTAGAGTAACGGCAACAAGGCCCACGAGGAGCAAGGCGTCCACTTGGGCGTTGTGGGCTGAGGCCGCTCGGTCCACCACAAACACCCCTCCGTCCTGAGGAGATTGATTTTGATTTTTGTTTCAAGTGCGGCTACATTACTGTGCACTCTTACCGATCCTATGGGAGGTACAGAATGCACGAAAGGTCCAGAGACTGGGCTTCATTGATTGAAACACGTTATAGTCTATATAGTGAGAAAAATTTTAAGTTTACAACAGTTGAACATCAGTGATCGGATTCCATATCTAGATGAATAAGAAAAGAACTATTTTCAATAAGCAAACTTATGATACTTTTCAAGCATCTGAGGTAGAACATTGTTATGACTGAATGTGTGCACATATCTTGTAATGTTTGACAAGCATCATCTCTGAACTCACTGATTTTACAACAGTTAGAGATGTAATACTCCAAGATGTGAGCATTACTTTGTTGGAGACGCCATGTTGCTGATGGACTGACATAAGTAAACTGATTCTGTTAACCACAGCCTGCCCTGCAGGTCACTGTTAGTAGTCGGACAGTTACTTCCATATCAGCCGATTCAAACAATACCTAGGGATATTTCATGAACCTAGATGATGTGAACAAACAACCAGAAATCTCGGAAAACCTTACGAATGTGTAAAACTCTCATAAATATCTCATAAACCATTCTAATGGCACTACCAAGTGGATACCTATGAACCTTACTATAGTGTACTACCCCCTTCATATCTCGGTGGCCTTATTGATGTCTACTACCCAGCGGATATCTGGATGACCTTACTGATGTTTGCTACCCAGTGGATATCTGGATGACCTTACTGATGTTTACTACCCAGTGGATATCTGGATGACCTTACTGATGTTTACTACCTAGTGAATATCTGGATGACCTTGCTGATGTTTACTACCCAGTGAATATTTGAATGACCTTACTGATGTTTACTACCCAGTGGATATATCATTAAATCTACTAACATGACGAACCTTTTCATTGCTACGGCCGCAGTATCCTCGGCCACAAACAACAAATGTGTTATAAACAGGGATGCGGCGCCCCGGCGATTTTCAGACTGGATGTGTAAGGAAAGTCCACGAAATGCTAAGGAGGGTTTCCCTCGGGTTGTTACCGCGCAGGCTGCACTTCGTTTACACATTTTAATGTCTTAAGATGGCTACTACAAGAAAGCTTCATAAATCGATTATATCTGCTCGCAAAGAAATGTACTCAGCATTCGATGCCTGAAACTTAAAAATGACTAAGGTGGACATCAATTTTCTTCCACTGAGTAGTATTTAGTGTAATTACAAAAGGATGTAAGAAAACATCGAAACTAATGTTTTTGTATAAAGAATAAAGAGAAATGTAAATAAAAAACGTAGACTACAAAATATATACTCAGTACGAAAGTTTTTGAAACATTTGATAAATTTCTCGAACTGATGAATTAGCATTTCAGGAGCTTATGCTTATGTTTGAAAATTCGTGACATGCCAGGTTTCGATATGCACCACATCACAATGCTTCTTCTATTAACCCATTTGCATTAGAAATATGAAGACCCACGGCAGACCACACAGTTTGCCATCGGTCTGTGGTTCTGGGAGAGCCACATCTCACCTGACCGACGACGACAGTCCTGCGGGCAGCGCAGGCGGCAACTACGAAAGCGACGACCCCCAGGAGCAGGAGCAGACCTCCGAGGACCAGCGACAGCCGGAAGACGGAGGAGGAGCACCCACCGCCACCCTGTTTCACCAGGAACACCTGCTCACCCTGGGAAGAGCAGCAGGAGAGTGGCGTGAGTATATGAAGGGTGAGTAAGTGGTAGGAAATAGGAGTGTCAATGGTGAGGTGGTGGAAGGACTGAAGGTAGCGGAGGGTTAATTGAGTGAGGGATGGGGACAGATGAGTGCATCCGTGAATATTAGTGAGTGAGTGAGAAGGGTGAGGTGAGGAAAGGGTGTTAGTGGTGGTCTTATGAATTCTGGTTCGTGATTTAAAAGCAGTTAAACCAGTTTTGCATACAATGGGTCACCATCTTATGATGCTATGTTTGTAAAGCATTCAACGTGTGTGTGTGTGTTTGTGTGTCTGTGTGTGTGTGTGTTAAAGCTTTCTACTAATCAGTATTTGGTGTTGATGAAAACTATGCAACTCGTAATGAAATGTAATGTCATACAGTATTCAGATGATGCACGAGAATACTGTTCATCTGTTTGTAGTTAAGAAAGAACAGAAAACATGCTTAACTTTTCGTTATAAGATAACATTACTTAATATCTTTCATAACAGAAGTGTAATAGAAAATGTTAGTCATTCAAGTTAGAATGTTTTGCAGTATGCCAGCTATTTACTTCCGTAGATCTTATGGACTTTTCATAATTTTATCTTTTCAAATCTTATTGCAACAAATGACATTAAGGGAGACACTCTAAATCTGCGGTGAGTCTTCCCTCAATAGGATGATGACATCCAGTCCCAGTCTACGTAGTTACACTATAGTGCTGGAAGAATGCTAGCCAGGCTGGTGGCTGGGAGTTCCTCCCTCATCCCCAGCAGCAGTCTGGTGGCGGTTAACAGTGCCTCCCTGACCCTCTGTGTCAGGTTGGTGGCTGGTAGAACTTCCCTGAGCCTTCGTGCCAGACTGATGGCTGGTAGAGCCTCCCTCACCCTCCGTACCAGACGCCAGCCAGATGTATTGACCAGCGCTGCAGAGAGTGTGGTGAAGGGACGATGGTAGTTGTGAGACTGAAGTGTGATACAATGCTGATGGTGAACTCACCATGATTATGATGCCAGGATAATGGTGATGAAATGATGATCATGAAGAAAGGAAGGTTATCATTGGAGGAACACAGAGACTGAAAATTTATGTTGATGGAATGATGATAATGAGATGGAGGATAACTGTAATGGACGAACAATGGCTATGGAAGGATGATGCTGACACCTTATTTCTTTACTTTCTGTATCCACATTCTTGTCTCTTGCACCCCATTGCTTCTTACTTGCCCGTGTCTCTTACCCGTCCTTGTCGCTTGTCTGCCCTTGTCTCTTGTTCACTTTTGCCTCTTGCTCAGCATTGTCTCTTTGCTCCCCTTGTCTCTTGCTCACCCTTGTTTCTTGTATACCCTTGTCTCTTACCAACCCTTGTTTCTTGCCCATCTTTATGTTTTGCCCATCTTTCTTTCTTGACCACCCTTGTTTCTTGCTCACCCATGTCTCTAACCCACCCTTTCCTCTTGTTCATCCTTGAATCTTGCCTACTCTTGGCTCTTGCCTACCTTTGTCTCACCGTGAATCGCGTCATTCAAACTTATTTCGGGTGGGTGTAGTTGTGGGCGGGTGTAGGTGGGTGTAGGTGTGTGTGTGGGGGATTGTAGGAATTAAGGCAGATGAATTTGTTCCTTGTCCAATCTCTCTCTCTCTCTCTCTCTCTCTCTCTCTCTCTCTCTCTCTCTCTCTCTCTCTCTCTCTCGCTCGCTCCTTATCTTCCTGTTTGGTTCTTTGTTGTCAGTGACGGCCAGCCTTGGATTGGTACTTTGTTCGTGACATGAGTTTTCCATGTTACACTAGAAGTATAATCATAAGGGAAGATGGTGAGTAGAAAAGGGCAGCTGTGAGGGAAGGATGATGCTTCTAGATATATAATGATTATAAAAGACACTTATGGGAGGCTGACGATGATAGAAGGTTGATGAGATGGTGATGATAGTGTTGGGCGGTACGTGATGGGAGGCTGATGATACGGCGATCGTAATGTTGAAAGATATGTGATCGATGATTTGGCGATGATAATGTTTCGAGATACGATATGGGATGATGATGATTTAGTGATGATGGTGTTGGAAGATATGCGATGGAATGATGATGACGATGTGGTAATGATAATGTTGGGAGGTGCATGATAGGAGGTTAATGGTGTGGTGATGATAGAGATGGTTGGATGATAACGTGTTGATGATAGGTTTGGGAGGATAAAGATGTGATAATTAGTTGAACAAGACATTGTTTGGAGGATGAAGGTAAAGAGAGGAGAATGGTCATCTTGGGAGACGGTTAGTGATGAATAAATGATGGTCATGGAAGATAATTATAAGAAGTAATTGTTGACTGAAGTCTGATGAAAGTAGAAGGATGATGATGGGAAAGTGATAATGACAATGAAAAAGCAAATGGTGCAGTGAAAGAATGATGCTTAGGAAAAGATGCTTGTGAGAAACAGTACCGGTGATAAATGATCTGGTGAAGGAAGAGTATGGTTAAATTCTAATGATAGAAGAACGATAGTAATAGATGGTGTTGGAAACGTCTTTTTGATGAAAGGATGATCATCGAACAGTAATGTTGATGAATGAATAATGGTGGCAAATGGTGGTAATGAACCTAACTGTGAAGGAACAAAGGAAGGATGGCTCTGACAGGAGGCTGAGGAGGAGGACAATGGGATGATGAAATGTGTAGAAAATAGATGGTTAAATGTTGCCTGAGAGGTCAGGGTGTGCGCATGTTGACAGTGGACTGGCGAGGGAACCTGATCACCACTTGGATTACTCTTGTCATAATGATATCGCATATATATAAAATCTGATTTATAAATGTATGTAAAAGAAATGCTTTTGGGATTAATATCATAACGTTTGATCATCACAGTACTACAATTGATTACCACTTCTTGAAATTGGCTCTAATGATGACGACCTGGGATGCCTACAAAACATACCGGTGTAAGGTCCTCGTAGAGCGCCGGGTCACTGACATCTGGCTTCTCATAGAAGTGGTGTAGGTAGTTCTTCACGCCGAAGAAGGGACAAAGTGGGGTAGGAGATTTTATGCTGCTGCCTCCTGGTGTCTCGTGCTGCTGCTCCTGGTCCTCCTCCGTGCTCTTCTCGTTACTCTCTGGGACGAGGGAGAGACGCGGCTTAACGTTGGAGTGATGCCGCCCCAGTGGTCGGCTGCCGCCCACGCCTCGTCTTGCCGCCCCCTCATCTCCTTCCTCGTTCGTCCCCGAATGGCTGCCTCCAGATCGCACCAGCGGCTCTGTCTCCCCCGCTTCTGATTCACTGTCGTCCATGGCGGCAGCGGGCCCAGGCCAGCGTCACCCGCGCCGACCAGCTGCCCTGCCTGCCGATAGGGAACGAACTGAGTGCGGATGATCAGACTCCTGTGTTCGACGTATTGTCTTTGTTGATTATACAGTTAGGATTCTCTTCCTAATTGTGTAATCGCTTCCACAAATTGTATTTCTATATTTGATCGCCGTTTCCTGTGTTAGCGAGGTAATGCCAGGAAACAGACGAAAAATGGCCCATCCACTCACACACACACACACACACACACACACACACACACACACACACACAGAGCCAGAAAAACAAAAAAGGCCACTGTCGATCACGGTCAGTCTCTCTCTGTCCTGTGTAATG
>JAUTXX010540784.1:0-10655 GCA_032273605.1 Panulirus laevicauda | reverse complement strand
GTCCTAGCGTCTTCTTCGATGGATATCAACTGACTGTTATTTTTCTCTCCTGTATCTCCCCTGATGATGTGATTATTGCATGAAAGTGCACTTGGGAACTCTCCGTGTTTCATTTTCCCCGTGGACTCATAGGAATATATACATATATATATACATATTATTCTCTTTTTTATTATACTTAATTCTCGTCTCCCACATTAGTGAGGTAGCGCAAGGAAACAGACAAGGAATGGCCAAACCCACCGACATACAAATATATATACATAAATGCCCAAACACGCACATATACATACATATACATTGCAATGTATACCTTTATATACATACACAGACATATACATATATACACATGTACATATTCATACTTCCTGCCTTTAGCCATTCCTGTCGCCACCCCGCCACACATAAAAGACTCATGGGAAAACGCCATCTATAACTGTTTTTGTGTATCATACTCTGTATTTAGTCATTTCAAATGTTAATAAATAAAACAGCTATTAGTATAAGTCAAATGATTCATCATTGTTAATATTAATCAAATTACTGCAATCAAATTTACTCTCCCACGTGTATAGAACCCCCACACTATTCCTAATAACTAATATCTATATATCACTAATATCCAGCTAATTAGGTTGGATATATCCCTCAATTAATGATAGGTTTATTTTTTAGTAATAGCCAACTAGATTTAAACCAGCAATTCCTATTTGCATAACTGTATCATCACTAGCCCTAAACTAATTTGACCAAGGCAACATCTCATTTGCCTACGTAAAGATACACTAAATCAGTCAATGACACAAAAGATAAATCCTATTTACTCACCTGAAGCATATCCCCTCCCCCCCAGCTAAATGAAATTATGCTAACACAACTATTCATTTACCGACATAAAGTAGTTATCTTGGGAAATTTTGACTCGCATTAAATTTGGCTTTATCAACATGAGTTGGCTTTACCAAGATGATTTGGCTTTACCAAGATAATTTGGCTTTATCAACACAATTTGGCTTTACCAAGATAATTTAGCTTTACCAAGATAATCTGACTTTACCAAGATAATTTAGATTTACCAAGATAATCTGGCTTTACCAAGATAATTTAGCTTTACCAAGATAATTTAGCTTTACCAAGATAATTTAGCTTTACCAAGATAATCTAGCTTTACCAAGATAATCTAGCTTTACCAAGATAATTTGGCTTTACCAAGATAATTTGGCTTTACCAAGATAATTTGTCTTTACCAAGATAATCTAGCTTTACCAAGATAATTTAGCTTTACCAACATAATTTGGCTTTACCAAGATAATCTAGCTTTACCAAGATAATTTAGCTTTACCAAGATAATTTGGCTTTACCAAGATAATTTAGCTTTACCAAGATAATTTGGCTTTACCAAGATAATTTGGCTTTACCAAGACAATTTGGCTTTACCAAGATAATTTGGCTTTACCAAGATAATTTCCATTTACCTGCATATAGAATTTCCACTACAACTAAGATTAGATTATTGTACCTTCACTTGCCTACGTCAAGTAGTCACAACCTTGAGACATTTGACTGGTATGAGACTCCATTTTGAAGAGGTTGAAGGTGTGATGACTAAGTGTGTTGTTGTGTTTGTGTTGGGCAGGACCGGAGTTCTGGGGGGTGATCAACCCGGCCTGGGCCATGTGTTCCGAGGGCAGGAGACAGTCGCCCATCAACCTGGACCCAAGGACGCTGCTCCATGACCCTAACCTCACACCCATAACGCTGGACAAGACCCAGGTACGTTCCTCACCTTGTTCTCTCCTCCTGACGTGTGTGCTGCTGGTGCTGGGTGGGGGAGGGGGGATTGCTGCTGACACCTCTGACGTGTGGTGGTGCTGACGTTGGGGAGCCTGCTGCTGACACCTTTGACGTGTGGTGGTGCTGACGCTGGGGGGCCTGCTGACACCTCTGACGTGTGGTGGTGCTGACGATGGACCACTGACACCTCTGACGTGTGGTGGTGCTGACGCTGGGGTGAGGGCCTGCTGCTGACACCTCAGATATGTCATGGTGCTGACGTTGGGTCACTGATAATTCAATGCTTGTTAATCATTTAATACAAAACCATGACCATATATTCCACAGGTTTTTCCATACTGCATTAAGAAGAAATTTAAACCAGGTTTGTCCCCATTTGGACGAAAAGCTCAGAAATTCTTTCTTTTTTTTCTTCACATTTCAACATCCTTATGACCCTTCTTTTATGACTCATGTAAGACTCTATCACTTTAAGGGCTTTCATCCTTGATTGAAGCTATATATTATCCCTGGGGATAGGGGAGAAAGAATACTTCCCACGTATTCCCTGCGTGTCGTAGAAGGCGGCTAAAAGAGGAGGGAGCCGGGGGATGGAAATCCTCCCCTCCCGTTTATAATTTTCCAAAAGAAGGAACAGAGAAGGGGGCCAAGTGAGAATATACCCTCTAACGCTCAGTTCTCTGTTTATAACGCTACCTCGCTAACGCGGGATAAGGCGATGGGAATGAATAAAGGCAGACAGTATGAATTATGTAAATGTGTATATATGTATATGTCTGTGTGTGCATATATATGTATACGTTGAGATGTATAGGTATGTATATTTGCGAGTGTGGACGTGTATGTATATACATGTGTGTGTGGCTGGGTTGGGCCATTCTTTCGTCTGTTTCCTTGCGCTACCGCGCAAACGCGGGAGACAGCGACAAAGCAAAATAGAATGATTAAATATATATATATATATTTTTTTATATTTGTATTACAATGCACACGGACGTTGGCGATGACCTTATCTTGATCTGTAACTCAACTATTTCAACCCGGAATCCCTCCCACATCTCGATCAACACCTGACCTATGTCGACCCTTCAGTCTCTCATACAGACCTCACGTCTCTATCCTATGGAGACCTTTGTTCACCGGTGTTACCGGACTCCCTCGTGCGTGTGGTGACACCACCTGCCAGACGTCACCTTGGACGAGGCCAAGGTCATTGTTTGTGGACCTACCCGCACCCATAAGGAGCCCACCTTACCTTATTACTTGACGTAGGCTGAACACCCTCTTCGCTACAAGAACGGTATAACACGCAGCCTTGGGGTTGCCTAACGAACTAACCCCTGACCGACTCGAAAAACCCTTGTGGCAACATCTGGTGGTCGATATCTCCCACCATCAGTAAGATATAAATGGCGTACTTTCACGTTTCTCTTTAAAAAGGTTTGAGTTTCCCCTTTGATCCCCAGAGTGACTACGTGTTAGCAGATGACCTATGACTAAAACCCCTGCGACCCTGGACATTTAACTCTCAAGTTATGATCTGGAAAAAAAAAAGAAAGGCGAGGGAGGGAAGGGGGCGTTATTTTTTTACGTTTTCTGACATGAAAAGATTTTGGTTGGTTTTACAGGAATACATGCAGGGCTTTACGGTATGGGGATACAGTCATGAATGGAAAAATGTCTTTTTATATTACTGTATATGCGTGGGCCTGCAGGGCGTGTGTGTGTGTGTGTGTGTGTGTGTGTGTGTGTGTGTGTGTGTGTGTGTGTGTAATTACCTATTACACACACACTTTACAGGGGAGGAGTTTTACACTAGTTTGTGTGTTGCTGTGTGTGTGTGTGTGTGTGTGTGTGTGTGTGTGTGTGTGTCTGATGATTTGAATTACCGTTCATGACCAGTATCCATAAGTTATACTGATAACCTTAAGCATTCTACCCTCATCGTTTGACTGACCTAGGCAAAGCAAAACAAAGCCCATCAGTGTGAAGAAGCGACTTTATGAGGATGAATGCTGAAGGTGAGGAAAGGAGCTACTGCTGATGAAGCCAAAAAAAGAATGAAACTGACAACAGTGGTGGGGTCGAGAACGTCTGAGAACGTAGGATTAATGAGATCAATCTCGACTCCATAGGAGTAATCAGTGATTCCATAGGAGTAATCAGTGATTCCATAGGTGTAATCAGAGATACGAGAAGCATCAGCATCTACAACGAAGAACTTGACGACGAGCTAGAGCATTATCAACACACCAGGAATGAATGTACAGGTTCGAATGCTGGTTACGGCAGTTTTGAGCATAGGTTCGAAGCCTGGTCGCGGCAGTCTCGAGCACAGATTCGAATCCTGGGTTCGGCAGTCTTGAGCGCAGGTCCGAAGCCTGGATACGGCAGTCTCGAGCACAGGTTCGAATCCTGGTTGCGGCAGTCTCGAGCACAGGTTCGAATCCTGGTTGCCACAGTCTCGAGCACAGGTTCGAATCCTAATATCGGCAGTCTTGAGCACAGGTTCGAATCCTGGTTGCCACAGTCTCGAGCACAGGTTCGAATCTTGGTTTTGACAATCTTGAGCACAAGTTCGAATCGTGGTTGCGGCAGTCAGGTGTTCTTCCTCATTCATGGATTGGTTACCGAACAAATTAGAAGCAGCCCCGAGAATGACTGCCATATTCTTACTTGGTCCTCAGTGTCCATAGTCAAAGCTCACTATCTTCCGCACTCAGCCGCTCCTGATGGTGAAAGTCGCGAGACAATGCGCGGATATAAGGACACCTGTAGCCATGAAGGAGGACCCAGAACAAGGTTGTCCATCATCCACGTAAGACGAAGTTTATTCCGGAGTGAATTCACCAAAAGGTGAACTGGCTATGTCAACTGGTAATAATTGATGTACTTGGCAGCGAGTCTCGCTACAAATCAGCAGCGAGTCTCGCAACAAATCAGCAGCGAGTCTCGCTACAATCACCAGTAATTATCACTCCACTTAGCATTAACTGTACAACTAGCTGTGACTTTCACCACAATCACCTGGAAATGTCACTGCAGTCAGCAGAGCCTCACCGCAGACAGCAGTGAGTTTCACCACAGTTAACAGTGTCTCACCACATTCATCAGTAGATCTCGCCAAGATCAACAGTGACCCTTACCATTAACAACAGTGAACTTCACTACAATCATCAGCAAGTCTCACCCCGGTCAACAGTGAACCTTTTATACAATGAACCTACGAGTCTCAACATAATCAGTAGTTAAATCTCTCTACAATCAGGATTAAGTGTCGCCACAACACTCACTACAACACGCAAAAGTAGATGCAAGAAACATTATAGCTTCACTTAAAGGCTACAAGGAAGAAATGGCATGTAGAAGTAACGGTGTGTGTGTGTGTGTGTGTGTGTGTGTGTGTGTGTGTGTGTGTGTGTGTGTGTGTACTGATATCCCAGCTGAGTTTCTGGCTGCCACTACTAAAACGCCAAAGCTCCCCCCGTTCATCCTATAAAACAAATAAAATCCTTGAGAGTCTATTGTATAAAACATCAACGTGAGAATTAAACCGACATTGATCGTCTTTCTAACCGGAACTAAAACAAAGAGAATCAAATATTCTTTACCAAGTTCTTCTGTAAAAGTGATTAACGTTACATTTACCCACAGCATCTACTCTCGTCTTGTTGGTAAAAGAATTATACTTTTTCCTACTTGTCAGATAAATGACAGAAATCAGGGAATTATGTAGGGCTGGAATCTACATCATGTTCCCTTCCAAGGTTAGATAAGGGAGAGGCATGTTTAGAGAAGGCGTGAACACATGACAGATTCTACGTATGAATATGGTAGAACATATTCATACATCCCCATCCACCCACCTCACTGCTGCATCAACTCACCTCATTGCTGCATCTACCCACCTCACTGCTGCATCAACCCACCTCACTGCTACATCCACCCACCTCACTGCTGCATCCACCCACCTCACTGCTACATCCACCCACCTTACTGCTGCATCAACCCACCTCACTGCTGCATCCACCCACCTCTGCCACCATAAGGCTCTTTCTCCTCACGTTACTCACCTCCTCTTGAAACACTCATATTCTCGTTGAAGTTCATATATTCTCCACCCTATCTCTCACTTGTCCTCTGGAAAGTTTCGCGTACAAAGGTAGAAATACACACAGATAACCTGGAATATACCCAGACCATCGGCGAGGAAGCCAAACTATTCAAAACCTATTTGATTTGAAAAAGAAAAAATAGGGAAATACATTCGTCTCGAACACAAGAGTAACACTCAACAGCTGTATGATTAAGACCCCGAGCAGAAAATATTACTTCGTAAAGCAATTAACAGCCTAAACAACCAGTTGATTAGGCTCATGTAGAATCCAACACGAAGAAAAAACATTACAGTCAAATAGTTGAAAAGCCACGAGTTAGAAATCTACCATTGACATGGCATACGCTTTTACCAGTCGAAATAAAGAAATCCCTAGTCAACAATATACAATATTAGCTGCTTAAAAGTTTATGGAGATGAAGTTTGTAATTACACATCCGAATGGTTCAGTAGGTAAAGAACAGTTCTGTTCAGCTGAACCCGCTACCTAGAAAAGGCAAAAGCCAATAAAGAACAAATTGATAAAGCTAATCATATGAGCGAATCGTATACAAAAGGGATTTGTTATCTATGCAGTTAATTATCCATGCCATTAGCAAAAGTGTACCCCAGATTTCTAAATAAAAATATGAATATATTTTCGCAGTTTACGCTCCACACAAGTTACGAAAGTTTTCTTTCGTACAATAGATAGACAAGGTTTTCGAATCATTCTTTATATATCATCTAAGAACACTCATTCCCATTGGTAAGGTAAGGTTAACTCAGCTTAGATTAGCTTATCTTCATATCGCTCACCAAAAAAATCCCTGTGGGGGCAGAAAGTAGAATTACAAGAAAATATATATCGTTTAAGTACAGAAAACAAAACTATTTATCAAAAGACACAGATTTATTGTCACCGTCTGGGCATTACTTTCTAAAATCATCTTCGAAGACGATAAAAAAAAGTATCAGAAATATACAATAGTCTCGAAGTAGCTCCTACAGCAAGCTGAACACAAAAGTAACACTCACCAGCGAATTGATTAAGACGTTAAACATCTCGGTACCTACACTACCACTTCATTAGGCTTTTGGAGAATTCAGATCACAAAAACAAAGTCAAATCGTTGAAAAACCGCAGGTACCAAACTCAGTCACCAGCTTCTGCAGTTTCTCGCATGAATCAGCCACCAGCGCTGTATCATCAGCGAACAACAACTGACTCACTTCCCATTAGAAATATACTGTTACTGTCAACGCGTATACCAGTCTAACACACACACACCCACACAAACACCAAAGTAAGTGTTTAAAAGCCAATAGCCAACAACAAAACCAGCACTTTAAAAGCTCATATATAAAAGAATTACAGTGACGATGCCGAATGGCTGGTTCAGTGGGTAAGAAGAACCGATATATTCAGCTCAACCCTCAACCCAAGGAAGCTCGAAACGCAATCAGGGAATAGATTGATAAAAAGCTAATCCTGCGAACAAATTCTATGCAAAAGTGAAGTTTTACTCATCCATAGTTTCCAGTTCCGTAAAAGCAAAAGTGTATCCCAGACTTCTAAACGAAAAATACCAGTATTGTTGAACATGTGCTACAAGAAACCTCCACTGATTACAGAACACATATGTGCTACCACCATTGTCTTCAACAACGGGGCTTCCCAAACTTTATTTTCCCTTATGGCCAAACTTTCTAAAACCTTTAACCCTTCCTGGAAAAAAGAAAAAAAAAATCTAATCCCGTCAAGCGTTGTAGATTTTTGTGATCTTTTATACACACGCAGTATTCATCTTGCTTTATTAATGCAGATTTTTGCTATCTTTCATATACACGCAGAATTCATCTTGCTTTATTGATGCTCATTTTTTTCTTTTTTTGGACGAAACTTATGAATAAATTCCTCGTGGTTGGGTGCATCGTCTGCACTTCGACCCAGCAAAACCGTTATAATCGCCTTCTAGTACCTCTATAAACCATATATGATTTTGAAATACCTGTATAATCCTTAGAATATGCCGAGTATCTTTACTTATAAAGATAATGACGGTCTAGATAGAGTAAATCTGCCTATACCAAATAGAAATCATACGTCTGACAATGAAAATTTCCCCCCACCCCTTACCTAGACTAAACCAGTCAAGTTAGGTCAAGTTAGGTTTGACTTTAGGTTTGGTTAGGTTTTAGGTTGGTTTGCAGTATAACATTAAAATGCCTAGTAAAGGTAATCCTGTGGGGGAAATGCTATTTTTGCTATGTACAATTTTTATCAATATTTTTCTACACTATCAGCTCCTGCTCGAAGATTACGGGATTAAACAATATGAAAAAATAAAAGATAACCCCATTTTTCTGAGCTGTCGGGCTAAGCATTTCACCTTTAAATAAGATTAAAATTTACATATCGAAGCCAATGTTGCTTCGACATAGTCAACACTGTATTACTACGAACAGATGTCTGGCACACGTCTGGTTCGAAGCCTTACTAAACCCTCTGTTTTGACCAAAGAGACAGAGGTTTCGAATCTTTCGATACAGCTTTTACCAGGCTCCTCGCAACATAACCTGGAGCACATCCAATCGAATCTGTACCGAACCCTTTTCTCGACGACAAAGGAATTGAATACAGCTTCGAAGTGGTTCGTACCGGGACTTAATACACGCTTGGTTGAAGCTGTCCCGAACACTTTTGTCTCGCTTGGCAGAGACATAGTTAGGTTCAACTTCGCCCAAAACGCGCACTGGGACTTAGGGGCAAGCTTCGTCGAAGCTGCAACGAGCCTTCTTTGTGGCCTGAGAGACACACGAACGGTTCGGTACAGCTTCGACCAAGCACGCAAATGGACTTTGTAACACGCATGGTCGAAGTTGTATGAAACCTTTTGTGTTGACAGGCACAAGAACGGTACAGTTTCGACCTGTATAAGGCGTTTCGATCGTATTCGAACATAGACTTAAGGAGTAACACTGGACTTTGCCCAAAACTTTACGTCTAAACTTCTACACCGTTGTAAGCTGCTTATATCTATATAACATGGAACAGCTGATTCCCATATGAACGAAGTAATTAAGTACCGTACGATACCTAAGAAAAAAAATTGCTTCGCCGTAAGTTTACCCAAAAGCAAATACGAAAACAATCATCGTCATAGTCCCAAAGTTACGTTCACCTGACCACCGCAAGAAACTAAGGTACTGCAGAATGCAATAATGATGGAGCTGTAAAGGAAATTACTCAACTAGCAATTCCAGATAACTGCCGATTGTTACGACGTTCCAAGCGCAGGTTGAATATCACGAAACTAACGACTAAGCTTGAACAAGTATACGAACAGCCTATCCCAAAACGAGAAAAAAAAAAAGTCTCCAACAATTCAAAGTTTAGCTTACCTTACGCTGGAACACATTGAAGGCGGAGGCGATGAAATTTGATGGCAAAACAAACCCTATCCAGAAACTCCTTCACGTGAATGAAGTTATGGAAGTAACAACAAAATGAAGCAGTTACGATATTTGGCCCTTATGAATATCGTCCAGTTTCTGTATAAGGTTGTGTTGCCATCAAGACTTACCTGGATAATGCGCTGTGGTCGGCGAGATGGTCCTTGTCATCCTGTGTTGGAGATCCCGACCTGGAAAAAAAATCACACACACGAATTGTCCGTTCGTCACTTAAAGTCACCTTTAATTCAAGGGAAGTTTTAAGCACGCGTTTGGGAACGGTAAAGTTTCAACGCAAAGTTTGATATAGGAATCGTCAAGTTCCTGCGATCACTTAGTTCAATTAACAGATGGAATACTCGAGGGTATTTTACAGTGGTCCAACACGACTAATTTCACAATGGTCCAACACGACTAATTTCACAATGGTCCAACACAACTAATTTCACAGTGGTCCAACACAACTAATTTCACAGTGGTCCAACACAACTAATTTCACAGTGATCCAACACGACTAATATCACAGTGGTCCAACGCGACTAATTTCACAGTGGTCCAACACGACTAATTTCACAGTGGTCCAACGCAACTAATATCACAGTGGTCCAACACGACTAATATCACAGTGGTCCAACACGACTAATATCACAGTGGTCCAACACGACTAATTTCACAGTGGTCCAACATTGACTAATTTCACAATGGTCCAACACGACTTATTTCAAACCGTAAATCATTCTGGGTAGTGTGTAACTACCGGACACCGACACAAAACATCCCGGATTTCACACACACACACACCGACACTTGCTGAACCAACACTCGGAAATGCGACTCCCGCCCACGTATCCTCCCTCTATGGCAAGTATTATAAAGGTGAGAAAGACGGACGAATATAATCGAACACGCTGGGTGTGAGGTGCCAGATTTTGATATTCAGGACACCATTTGACGTCCACAGACTTCGTAAGATCTACGTACTGAGTGATTCTTTAACCATTATGGACAACTAATATTCTTTTTCATGGCGGGTAAATCCTAAGGATTATCTAATCCTCCGTAATTACGAAATTACGACTTGAAATACCGAGTTGTTAAGAAGACAGGAATTTTAAGTCCGTCATCAGACCGAGAATGTGAACACAGGGGATTGGCTAGCCTTCGCCATTACTTCTTTAGCGTCAGAGCGCATCCTGCCCAACCGAACATCCTTCTACCATAACAAAACATTCCCAAATTTCGAGTGTGGGTGAAGAAACCATAGGATATCATCAGTTTATTTCAAGAACTTTAAGAAACTTTCGTCTCA
>JAUTXX010540773.1:0-10656 GCA_032273605.1 Panulirus laevicauda | reverse complement strand
CTTTTTTTTTTCATTGTCATGTAATATATTTGCAATTGTAAGGTTGAATAAATTTTTTTCAAACAATTTGAAAAACAGGAAGTCTTTAGGTTGGAAAGAAAATTGTAGTCATATTTAAGGGTACTTTCTTGGTATATATGCTTCCATGAAGATTAACTGATTACCCTGTGCCATCTTGGGTGAAGCACAGGCAGACCCTGAAGCCTTATAGCGTTCCCATACCTTTGCAAGTGTTGTGATATAGTTAAGGTAACTGTCACAGAGGATGTGCACCCAAAGAGAATCCTTACGATTCTTTATGGGAGTTGTTCTGTACAGAACCTTACTGGAGCTTTGGTCAAATTTGGTATGGCTGAACAGGAACCTTGGCTTTCAGTTTGGCTGGCCACAATTCATCCATGGTCAAGAAAGTTTAAAGCTTTGTTTTTATTTGAAATTTCACAGGCTTCAGTGTCCCATCAGGGCAGAAGTATAGCTTTAGTGTTCATTCTCTGGGGTTAAAAGGAATGTAGCCATAAAATTTTTGTTTTCATCATCCTGTAGGGTAAGTCCCATAACTTTCAGTTAACAGGTGCGGAACTTTAGGGTAGCGAGTGGGATGGGGTACTGGTTTGTTGTCCATTAACAGTCATGGAAGATTTCCATTCATTGCTTTTGTCGTACATTTTTTCTTCATAATTGTACGTGTTGTAGCATAACATTGGTAATGTTCAGAAAGCCACTTTCTTTTTGTTTAAGGCAGGTTTCATCTGCAGTGCTTTTATCATTTTGCAAATTATGTTGCCTTTGGGATTTTTTTATTTTTTGTGAGGACTCATGGTTCTCTTTAATTGTAAACAACCTTAGATTACTTTTTTCCTCCCCTGTAAGGTAGATGTTTATTCATCTATATCCTTGTATATGTCTCTGTACTTGGTGACTGCTTAGGAGGGTGATAGGCCAGAAAATTAGTTCCAAGATTTTTGAGCCGCAACACAAGATCTAGGGAATCACAAGCTTCCTGGTTTGGGTGCTTTGTATGTTGATCTCTATACGTACTTTCTTGATAGTATAGATGACCCAGAAGCTGATACTCCTAATCATGTCTTGGAAACGCTTCTGAATGGAAAGAAGTTGAAACTACGTTTAGTATTGTTTATGAAGGTGGGTTGTAGATCTTTTTACATGGAGGGTTATGCAAGCCAAATGACATATTTGAGTTGGAAATCAGTACACGGGGAGCCTAGTTTGCCCCGTCACCAGCTAAATCTTTTTACCAACAAATGCCTTGGGAGTAAGAAAAGTTAGACTTAACACAGGAGAAAAATAATAATTTTCATACTTGTTTGCTGTTTCCCACAATAGTAAGGTAGCACTAGGAGCAGAAGAAATGGCATTCCCTAACATCCAGTCTCGAGTTGTTGTATATAAAATACCAAAACCACAGCCCCCATCCATAACCAGGTCCTATAAACCATTCCTTGGTTTTCCCTGACTACTTTACAAGCCCTAGTTCAATTCAGTGACAGCATGGCTCCCTTTGTATAACACATTGCTCCAGTACACTCTCTCCCATATACGCCTTACATCCTCCTGAATGTTCAGGCCCTGAGCATTTAAAACATTTTTAACTGTCTTTCCATCTACCATTCAATCTCCCACTTCTTGTCCCCTCCACACCAAGACATACATCCTCTCTGTCAACCTCTCCTCACTCATTCTTTCTCCTTGTGTCCAAACCATTTAGCTTACCCATACTCTTCTTATTACCATACTTATTTCCTATGCTCATTTCTTACATGATCATCTCTCCTCACACCACAAAATACCCTCAAACATTTTATTTCCAACACATTTACCCTACTCCATACATTCTTATCTTAAGCCCAAGCCTCTCATCAATATGACACTATCGGGATTGCTATATCTTCAATCTGCCTATCTTTACCCTCCCATATAACCTTTTTCCACACATTCATCATTGCGCTCAGGACCTTTGTCCACCCTGTGACTTATTACAGGACCCATAATTCCATTTGCTGCATACCCACAACCAATTATCTAATACTTCATTTCCTTCATATTTTCTCAATTCAAACTCACACCCCAACATACCTGTCTCTTCAGTGCTAAACCTGATAACCTTGCTTTTTTATTCACATTTACTCGTGAATTTTCTCCTTTCATACACTTTCTCCAAACTCAGAAACCAACTTGTGCAGTGTATCTCTTGAATCTGCCAAACAGTAACTGCCTCACTTTCCAAGACTCCCCTTAACCTAGACAAACTGTAGACAAACCTCTTTACTAGAAATCATAGGATTAACCTCCTTCACCACCCTTTACAATAAAAAAAAAAGTCATGGTGACATTATGCACCCCTGCTGCAGACCCACCTTCACCTGGAACCACTCACTCTCTTCTCATCCTACTCACACATGCCTTCCTAAATAAATGTTCCTCTGCTCCTAATAGCTTTTCTTCTACACCATATATTAGTAACACTTTGCACGGAGCATCTCTTTCAACCCATTTATGTACTT
The DNA here is from genome assembly GCA_032273605.1 of Panulirus laevicauda. Taxonomy (NCBI): domain Eukaryota; kingdom Metazoa; phylum Arthropoda; class Malacostraca; order Decapoda; family Palinuridae; genus Panulirus; species Panulirus laevicauda. The sequence goes on along the minus strand of JAUTXX010540773.1, from coordinate 8,134 downwards.
TCTTCAGATACATAAATGCTACGTGCAAACCCTTGTTTCACAAAGTATTTCTCTATATAATATTGTTGGGACTACTATACCTTTAAACATACTCATTTTTGCCCACCCAGGTAATGATCTCTCACACTCTTCAACACTCAGAACCTTCACCCCCCTCACGACTCACTTCTATTTCAATGGCAGTGGTATAAACCCATTTGCCACACTTAATTATTATAAATGCCAGGGAGGGTACGCCTGCATGCCGTTCCCAAAGGGTTGAGAGTCTTCCTTTGTTTTGTAATAAGATCATTCTCATTACAGTGTCCTGTTATGTTTAAATCGGATAGCTGGTAATCATCACCCGAGTCCTATAAAATCTTGTCAATCTACTGCACATTAGCATGGTGTGAACTGGTCAGAACTTCCGGGGATCATACTCACAACATCACCCTTCCGGGTGATGTATAGATAATAGAGAGGTTTGAGGAATTTTTCATGGGCTAATTAAAGTTGAAAGGTGACATTTGACATCTATGTATGCTTCCAGAAAGCACCAATCCATTCATACATGGGTGGGAAAATTGAAAATGTATATATATTAGCTCCATCCTATCCCAGCATAACATACATGAACAGTACTCAAAGGGTTAAATTTAAGATAGGTAAAGATTTTTTTTTTTTAGTTAGGTATCAAGTAGCTTCCATTCCATATAGATAGGCCAATTTGCCAGTGAATCAGGCTCTTGCATTATTAGCTTGTCTCAGGTGTCAGAAAGTTTTATAGTGAGACACATTAATGGAGTGTAGATGGAGCAAGCTGGAGGCACATCATGCTTTCCAGGAAGCACCCTCGGACTATGGTGAGATTTTACTGCAGCTGAATAAAGATGGCTAATGTAATTTGGCTGCCTTTTCTTTTATCGTGTGTCATTTACAGTTTGATATTCTTAGGGATGGACCCCACATTTTGGCTGTTATGAGTGACCTGACAAGTTGCTGAAGAGTTCAGTTATACAGCTCAGACTCTGAAAGACATGTTAAACTTCTGCTTGTAATTTTTGGTAAACATAGGCTGAACGCTTTGCTATACATAACATAATGATTTTATGTAGATAACATAAGAACTTGTGTAGTGAACAATGGAATGATGTCAGTATATTAACACTAACAACATGTCTTTGACTCTGAAAGACAAATTAAGCTGCTGCTTGTGATTGCAGATAGACATGAGCTGGTTAGATTGCTATACACAGTGTAAGGCTTTTCTATAGATAAGGTGAGAACTAATGTATTGAACAATGGAATGGTGCTTATTAACACAAATAACAAGTCTTTGTGTTAGATCTGAATAGTCAGCCGAGTTGGTTCCCTAGCTGCCCATACATATAAATTACGAGAGCTGTAAAGTTAATTGTTTTAAAATGTTATAAAGTAAGTATGGATTTATCACCAGTGCTTCATCACTCAAAACTTAAAAGTTAGTACTGAGAGTTGAATGATTTTGTGAAGTTTCAATATGCCTGACCTAGAGACCTCTGGCTTGTGGGTTGAATTTTTTTTTTTTTCCATAGTATTGAAATACCACATGAATAATCTTACAGGACATATAACTTTAATGTGACAAGTTCATATATTATTTTGTTTGGTGGATATTTTGGCATATATACATGATAGTAATTTTTTGTATTATTTTATCGGAAATAGTGAGATGTTAGAATTCTTTTCTTGGATCTTCTCATACTTGGAGGGCACTCTAATAATCCTTTTTGCTTTTCTGATAGTCTGTTCGTGTCTTTGAGGCAGCATACACATAAACAAATGGTTTTGTTCTTTTATGCATTAATAGTGACTTAAGGAAATTCGTGGTTTTCACGTATTTAGGATGTAACAGCTTTAAGAAAATCATGCATGCACATCCACTCATGTACAGGAGAGCAAGGGTTTGCATTTTATCTAAACTTTACTCATTGTAGATCCTGTTTCTGAAACTCATGATAATGTCAGAAAATCTTTAGTTATTCCAAAGCCTGGAGGTTTTCTGTGTAATGTCTTTGAAGATTATCTTCATTTTATATTAGTATATGTCAGTTCCTCAGTACTTAAGCATTTTTCTTCATTGTGTGTAGCTTTTGAAATGAATTTTGCAAACAAAGAGATGAAAGTCTGATGGAAAGATGGAAAGGAAAAAAGTCAGAATTTAGATATAAATGCCTTTTCCTTTTTTATCTAAAAAGGTGAATTTTTTAAATACTTGTATATATATTTCATGCACAGCATGAAGCAAACAGTCAAGCTTATGACAAGTTTAAAGACTTATTGAAAGTGGACCGAAGGTGACTCTCCCGTCCTCCCTCAGGCTGCTGTTGCTGCTCTGGGCCTTCTCCATTCATCAGGTGATTCCCAGCCGCCACTCCGCCTCTACCCACAACAACGTCGAGACACTGGAAGCTCACCCTTTTCACAGCAACAGAATATGATGGTGGGTGAAAACCTCCTGCCTGGAGAGTATCTCCAGCAAAAGGAGAAGACTCAGCGAGATTACGTATGCCAGTTCTGTGGGCGAGAGTTTAGCCACCGGACTAACTTGCAGGCCCATGTGAGGATACACACTGGTGAGAAGCCATTCCACTGTCTGTATTGTCCCTACCGCACAGCCTTGAAGGGGAATCTTAAAATGCACACAATCTCCAAGCACAAAGCAGACTGGAAGGCCATCAAGCATCTGGTACGACCTGTGACTGATGAGAAAGCTAGTTGGAGTGTGGCGAGGGAGGAGGAGGTCACCTAAGGTCTTACTTTATGGTATGTTTGTCATAATAAGCCAGATAGCATTTGTTAGTGGATTAGGATTTTAAATGAAGCATTATTCTAAGAGAAATACTCAAAAGATAGTTACTTTTAGTGGGATCGTAAGTGTGGGGTGTGCATTGAGAAAGTTCCTGACATTTGTAAATCTAGGACATAAATGTTTCCCAAGTGTATATTAGGCTTCTTAGCATTTGTATCAAAGCTGTATTCTGAAGTAGGTGGTGGACTGACTAGGCATTGTAACTAAAGGTAATAAAATACCCCTTATACCATATTATGAAGTGAGGTAGATTTTCCCTCTAGCCTCCCAGAATAGGAATGGAGCAGTAAGCTAGTCCATTAGTTAGCTTCATAGGATGATGAAATGTACTTTACAGTATGAAATGCATTATAAATGTATCTCAACCTTGGCTTGGGATAGAAATCTTTCCTGGCATTTGTTATGCTTTACTTGATACTGTATTATGACTCTATAATTTTTATAACTTTCGATGAGGAAAGGATAATTTATTAGAAAGTAATTGTACATATTTGTTAAGTGTCAGGCATATGCAGTATCATAATGCATAAATGGAGGTTACCATAGCAATTTTTGAAACATTTGACATATTCAGATATTCTTCAGAAGATTTTAGTTTTGTAGGAATCAAGATGTTGGGTAATCATGACTGTTCTGATATTACATTTAGTAATATCTGAATTTTCTACACATTTTAAAATATGATTAATCAGCGGGTAATATGCTTAACATCAAAAAGAAAGTGATAAATTTTCATTGAAGTACATAACAAGGATTCGTATTTATTGTTAGTTTGCCATGTTGTTCACAAAATGTATTTGACAAAGGATCTCATGTATTTTAGGATTATTTGTATAATTTACAGATAGTTTGATATGCTAGTTTGATATGCAAGCAGAAAGGCCAAGTAATTAATTGAATGCCAAACATTTTAATATTATATTACCTTTTTGTACCATTATTATATCTTAGATTTTGCATTCGCCCTTAGCTGATACTTTTGTATTAAAGTCAGTTAAAGACTGTATTGTCAAGAAATAATTAAAGTATAAAATACAGAAAAGTTACGAATTTAAAAATTCCAGTGACGGTTAAAAAATGATTAGGTTTTTGTCTAGATACATTCTTCTAAGTTTGATGATTTGAGAGGCTATGAATACATAAATAAAGACAGATCATGTTTTGGTCTTTGCTTATTTCTATTAAATCCCAGACAGTGTTTAGTGAAGCTCATTTATTGATTCACAGAGAGCTTGAGTAGTTGTTTAATGACTTTATAGTATAATGTTGTTATTGAATTCCAAAATAATTATGTTTATCCGTATTCTTACTTTCAAATTATGAAGAGAATTTTTTTCACATTTTCAAATGTTGAACAGAACACAACCTTTTTTTTCCTCATTTTTTTTCCTAAATACTCTTGCTCAATAGTTTAGCTATCATTTATATATAAAACAACAGTTATTAATTTATGATTTCCCCTTACCATTATCTCACAAACTACAGTGGGGTTGCGGTCCTGGAAACCCTGTTGCAAGTTGAATTGTTTCAGTTGAGCAACTGAAACCCATTATAAAACGGTTTGAATTACTAATCGATATTTTTCCTTATTGAAGTTTTGAGTATGGAATATAGTTGAAACAGCTTAAGAACACTTACCATGCTCTCATATCATTCGCTTCAGATAGTGGAAAATGTGATCCAAGCTGGTGGTGCAGTGGGATTAGGTTGTGTGACTGTTACGTGGAGGGAAAAGGAGGAACACAAGGGTTGTCTGTATAACCCAGCAAATTATCTGATTATACGTTTCCAAATCATTAGTAATGAAGATGTTACGTAATCATTTGAAGTCTTCAGGTTTTCTGAATGAAACACTAGCAAGGGCCTAAGCTTAAAATCATCCTCAGCATTCCCTTTCAGGAAAAATGTCAAGCAGTCTTTAGCTGCCTTAAACCCTGGGGTAGTCTCTTCTTTCTTTCTAATCAATAACCTGGCTTGCATTCTTTTCCTGAATAACCCAGTCTCATCCACATCAAGCACTTGTTGAGGTATGTAACGTCTTCTTAGATATTTTTTTTTCAATATAAAGACTCAGTCTAGATCCATGGGTTCCCAAGTACCTATAATTTCACATAAAGAGTGATAAACTTGCATCCTGGACTCCTATGAGTATTTTTAACATTCCTTGTACATAGGTAGAAATGTTACACTTAAATTGGTGGCAGTAAATAATGGGGAAGCAAGATGATGCAAAACCTGTGGCATACATCCTCCTGTTTAGGAGAAGAGAACCAGAAGCTGGGATATGAACTTACACATTATTTGACTGTTGGTGGGATATGAATAAATAGTATTTTGCCATGACGTAAAAATAATCACAATAATAATGTATCGAGACATTTTCCAGCACTTTGCTCCTTCTTGTATATTAATTTCTAAAAGTTAGAACGGGTGAAGGATCAAAGTGACGAAGAAACCTCATTGAAGGCTCAGGCCAATGGTATCTAATTGTGTTTGGATATGACCAAGATAAGAAGAGAGAAAAGGGGTGGATAGATAGTATGTTTGAGGAAAGGGATCTGGATCTCATAGCTCTGAGTGAAACAAAGCTTAATTAAGGGTAAAGGGGGAAGAATGCTTTGGGAATGTCTTTGGGGTAAAATCAAAGATTCTTATGAGGGCGAGAGCTAAGGAAGGGGGTAGCTTTTCTGGTGAAGGAGTTGTGGGAATGTATGCGAGTAAAGAAGTGAGCCCCACACTGATGTCCTTTTGTACTGACATCCATTCAACCTGTCCTGTTTTTCCTTGGTCCTAAGGCACGTGAAACAGCCATGATCCATATACACCCCATCTGCTGACCAGCCTTCACCTGCAACCACTTGCCCTCTTCTCTCCCTGCTCATACATATGCTTACCCTACTCTTTCGATAAAACTTCCTTATTGCTTCTGGCAGCTTTTGTAACACACTGTATTTGCAACACCTTCCAGAGAGCATCACTATCAACCCTAATTATGCTTTCTCCAGATCCTTAAGTGCCAAATACAAATCCTTCTATTTCTCCATGTACTTCTTACTCATTCTGCAAAGCAAACTCCTGATCCACACATCCTCTACCATTCCTGAAACCACATTGTTCTTCCCCAATCTGATGCTCTGAGCATGCCCCTACCCTCTAAATCACAGTTCTGTATAACTTACTAGGAACATTTAACAAATTTATACACTGTATGTGGAACTCTCATTTTTGTCCCCCTTTATATAATGGGACTATACATACATTCTGCCAATCCTGAGGTACCTTTATAATACTGACATCCTAACTAATCAATTGACATCCACCTTTTTAAGAAATTAAACTGTAATGCCATCCACTCCAGCTGCTTTGCCTTGCTTCATCTTAAGTAACGCTTTCACCCCTCTTCTGTTTTTACCAAACCACTTGCCAAGATTCTCACTTTGTGTACCTCAACATCCAAAACATCCCACATTTGTCACTGAGTACATAAAATGACCCTTCAATCCATTTCCTCTTCACCTCACTTTTGCCTATGACCACTTCCCCATTTGGCCTTATGACCACTTCCCCATTTGGCCTTTTCACCGGTTCCCATTTGTTTTCTTGTTCTTCTCACACTATTAACCTAACAAAACATTTTCTAATTCTCCCTTAAGTTTGCTAGTATTTGCTTACTCCAGCTCTCCTTAGCCTGTACCTTCCTCTTGACCTCTTGCTACTTTCTTTTGCATATCTCACACTTACATTCCTTTCCTGCATATAATGTCCACACACTTTGGTGGCAGTACGGGTTTTGGACCTAATGCTAGTAGTTGCAATAAGGCTTGTGGCAATGATGGTGGTTGTGGTAGTAGAGATTGCCACATTGATGCTGGTGGTGGCAGTAAGGGTTGTGGCACGTCTCTTTCAGGACTTTCTGCAAACTTCTTGAGGAAAACACTGTCGGGTTCTGCATCATAGTTGTGGCCCAAGTTAGGCCAGGAGAAGGATTTAAAAGTATACGAAGCTACATATCTTCCTCATCCCACTGCTCACGACTCTTTTTCCTGCCCATCTTCAATCTTCCACATGCCATGTAACTTTCACACTTGTAAGCAATGCTGCTATAAACACCTCCCATTATTCACTCTAACTTTATTTACTCTCTCTTTCAGATTCTACACTTAAACTCTCCTGATATCTCTTCACACAAGCTCACTCACTTTTGTAACCCTCTTCTCACCCATATCATTTCCACTTTTACTAAAGCCTCTACAAACCTTCACCATTACCCACACCAAATAATGATCAGACATCCTATCAGCTGCCCCTCAAAACACATTTACATCCAAACGTTTTCCTTTGAATATCAGTGTAATACCCCCTTACCATCGTTCTTTCTCACCCATCTATGCTTATGTCACTTTTTAAAGCAGGTACTCCCAGTCACCAGTTCTTTTTCAGCACACAACAACATAAGCTGTTCATCATTCATACTCACAATGCTGAGTACTCCATGCTTCCCAATTATAACCTCAACTGCCACTTTACCCACTCTTGCATTCAAATTACCCATCAATAATACTCAGTCCCTTGCATCATAACTACTGACACACTTACTTGGCTCCTACCAAAATATTTGATTCTTTAAGCTCCCTCACCTCTAATATGTATAAGCACTAACAATCATCCACCTCCTGTAATAACTTTTCATTTTTAACCATATCAGTTGGGCTTACTTCCTTACATTCTTTCCCCACAATCCCAATACTTCTCCTTCCTTATCTCTTGCCTTTACCCCCAAGACATTCCCAAACCATTCTCCTCCTTTCCCCTTTAGCTTTGTTGTGTTCAGATGTAGAACATTCAGATTTTCCTCTTCTCTCACTTTAAACATACAACCTGTCGTGCTCTTCTTCTCACCTTAGTTATGCGCATCCTCTCGAAGAAGATGAGCAATCCTTGCTTGGCTCTCTCTGTTCCAACTTCCAGAAACTGAAAATACAAGGATGTGGGTAGGTGAGGGTTCCTGTCTTCCACTGGATGAATAGACAAAGAGAATGGAAAAGAAAATTAAGATGTAGTACAACAAAGATAAAAACATTAAAAGATAAAGAAAGCCAACAAAGAAATAATGGATTCACAATGAAAGGAACTGAAACAAGAAAAGCAAGTAATACAGTGTATAGACCTAAACTTAGACGTCCTGTTTGCCTACATGAACAGAGAAAAAAGGGTCTCAGAGATTGGATCATTTAGAGGTCACTTTTTCTTTCATACTATTCGCCATTTCCCGCGATAGCGAGGTAGCGTTAAGAACAGAGGACT
>JAUTXX010540762.1:0-10656 GCA_032273605.1 Panulirus laevicauda | reverse complement strand
CTCTCTCTCTCTCTCTCTCTCTCTCTCTCTCTCTCTCTCTCTCTCTCTCTCTCTCTCTCTCTCTCTCTCCAGCATCATGAACAGACGATTTTTTTTTTCTGCTTGTTCTTCTGTTACTATATTTGGAAATGAACAAGACAATAGGGAAAGATTTCCAGCCTCCGTCCCTATTAGCCACCATCTATGACACAAAAGAGATACATCAGCGATATTTTGTTTGCCTTATCCCACTTCTGATAGGATTTTCCCTTACCTTTTCATTGTTGATGAAGACTACATTAAAGTCAAATCTTTCTACGAAAACAGGAACATTAAGCAAGTTTTCACAATAGAGTAATACGATCAAATGGTTCTTTAGGGTTAACATTGTCAAAAGACTTTCTAGTAAGATTACAAGTTGAGTCAATGAAAGGTTTTGTAATACTGTGTTACAGTAATGAGCCGCCAGCCTCCGTAATGTTGTGATCAGCTTCGCTACCTGTGAAGTTCGCGGGCTTGTGTTCGAGTCCTGGACCAAGCCGTACAGAACACCAGCTATAGAAACATATCTGTGATGGTGTTTGAAATCAGAATGACACTGAAGATATATTGTAAAAAAAAGAAAATCTACAATGTTTCGGCGAAGGGAAATTAGTGTTATAACCAGTCTTTGAAAATCTGTTTTAATCTAAAACATGTCTGGCTACATCTAAATGTAATCTCCATTTTTTTTTCTATTCAGAAGCTGTGACCACAATATCAATGAGATATCTTGTTTTCAGAATTCCACGGCATTTTCGATTTCCAACCAGTTTCGACTCCTGACTCCCGTGTTCCAACGAGCCCTGACTCTTGACTCCCGAATCCCATGTACTCCTGCCTCTCGCCTCCCAAGTCCCAGCAAGTCTTGACTCCCGATTCCCGAAACCCAGGTCCCTCACCAGTCACCACACCAGACGGTTGGTTGTACAGGTTGTGCTGGGGAAAGGATGGACACAATAAAAGGTTCCCCTAGCTGCTACACCTCCCACTAAGACATACAGGTGTCCGTGATATGATATACAAGGAGGGTCATAATCTTTCTAGTGTTGGACTGGGTGTTGCTTGTAGGCCAGACCAACACCGTGTGGTATGAAATAGTCAGAATATGAAGATTGATGCTTTCCCCTCCCCCGACAAGATGGCCAAATATCTGGCTATATGTACAATTATTGGCTTCTGAATCTTTCCCTCCTGGCCCCACACTTAATAACAATATCAGTACAAAAGAATACAAACAACAACAGACCACTGGATCCTCTCGAGGCTGTTGGTGAGAGTGGAAGATATCAGAAACTTATGAATAATTACACATCATCATACAGATGATTCAAAGACAATAACTAACAAACTGTTAATGTAGCTCAGGAGCCGAAAACAGTGTAAGTCGTGGATTTAAAACGAAATATTTGTCAAGTCTGTTCTTAAACGTATCTATGGTAATGCTTTCAACCTCGCTAATTGGCAAATCATTCCATGTGTTAACAATACTGCTGAAGAAAAGTGCTTTCCCTCATTCGAGGTAAAACGTTTGCCCACAAGTTTCTATCCATTATATGAGTGAAATTTAAAGAACCAAATCTTAAGTAACTTAGTAGATCAAGCTTATCAAAGCCTTTAATGATGATACTGAATACTTGTATTAGATCGCATCTTATCCTTCTATTTTCTAAACTACATATTTTCAAGTCGTTTAATCGGCTCTCATAGGATCTGCTTCTCAACCCGGGAATCATGCTGGTAGCTCGAAGCTGCATGCTCTACATTTTTCAGGTATGACGACCAAAACTGAACACAAGTTTCAAAATAGAAACGAACCAATGGACTGTAAAGAGTACGGATGGTTTCCTGGACTTTAATTCAGAGGCCCTACCGGGAATTTATTTTGCTCTTGATAACAATAAAAAAGACTTTTACATGAATTACAGTTCACGTTACAGATGAATGCTTGTTAGTTAAGAATTAAATGATAATGTCGCAGTGATTCACGTGAATACATCGTAAGTACTTTTGTTGAACAGTTCCAGAACACTGGATCCATTAGTTGCTCAAAATGGCTGGCGGACACAGAGATTGATAACAAGTATTTATCTTGTTCATCTCTTATCAGAACCACTACACCGCCTCTCAGCGCTGATAACAATAGAGAATGAGAAATTCTCTAGATATGCTATAAATAAACATCTAACTACTTTTTATGTGAAACATTGTGACACCCCGGACGAACGATTGTGAGAAATGTCCATTGGTCTTACATTGGTAACCCTGCTTTCATGATATTTTCACATGTCGACTTCTAGCAACAATTGCTGTCATTTACTCTGTTAAATGTTAACAATAATTTCATACGTTGATGGAAATAACTATAAAGTGAAGTTACCTTAATTATGAACAAATTTGTCTCACATTTACGCTTACCGTTCCTACCAACACATCATGAGTCATACTGATCATTACGGAATTCACTGGATCCATCCTGGAAGATACTTAATCCTGTGTGTTCTGACGCAAGCAGATATAAGCGGGGGAATGTATGTTAAGTCCCTTATGTTCCTCAGTAACAAATGACTGTCGTTTAGGTGATTCATTGCACAAAGTAGTCGCCCATTTAATGCACGGCCGCAGTTTGCATCAGGATTTGCTGTTCTCGCCTGTAGGTACATGATATGACAGCAGACCGGAAGCTGTATGGGATCCTCCTCTGTGTGTACGTATCCGTGGACAGCGGAGACCACCACACACGACAGTCTTCAACATGTATGATTGATCTCTTACGATCAAATTGTGGCTCTGTCTGTGTGTTAACCTTCGCCATTTTTCTCAATTTTAATGATGGAACTCAGAAACGTTTGTGAAAGTTCTGTCAATACATTTAGCGATCATCGACGGAAAGAAATTATTTAGAATGATTTGGCAGAGTGAGAGGGAAGAGATAGAAAGATATTTCGATATATGGGATTAGTGACTGGTTGATAACGCGAGAGAGAGAGAGAGAGAGAGAGAGAGAGAGAGAGAGAGAGGAGTCACCAAATGATAAAATATCACGAAAAAATTTGATACTATAGTTCTCATACACTGTTGATACTTGTATGCATATGGAGAGGTGTGGGCTAAAGGTCTTCCTTATATGGAAAATACCATTCAATTATCATCGGTGATGATGGGTTCCTTTCGTCCCCCCCCCAGGGTGGTGGGTCCCTGTCGTGCCCCTCAGGGTGGTGGGTCCCTCTATTGCCCTTAAGGTGGTGGGTCTCTCTCGTGCCCCTGAGGGTGATGGGTCTCTCTCGTGCCCCTGAGGGTGATGGGTCCCTCTCGTGCCCCCCAGGTGGGTGGATTCCTCTCGTCCCCCTCAGGATGGTGGGTCCCTCTCGTGTCCCTCAGGGTGGTGGGTCTCCCTTGTGCTCCCCAGGTCCCTTGGTGACGTGTGCCTTTCTTCCTCTGGCGACGGTGGGTTCCTCTCCTGCCACTGGAGAGGAAAGGGTGACTTTGTTCTGTATTCCACCGGTTAACTTTTTTTTTCCACTTTCACCTACATATGACCTTTCTTAGACTCCGTTCATTTCAGATTGCGCGTGTTTGAAAAAGATATGTAAATGTCAAAGCAATAATTTTCAGCAATATATCTATTTGTATGTCTGTATCTGTGTCTGTGTCTGTGACTATGTTTGTATCTATGTGTGTGTCTGTGTGCTTGTGTATCTGTGTCATCTATATTTGTGATTATTGTTTATGAGCTACTTCGTGGTTATTGTACACTAGTGTTGCCCCGTTATATATGTACTATGTCTTTACTTCTCTGTATGTATGCACCCTGACACACGTTCCCTAGCTTATGCCTAGCTTGTGTGCGTATATGTGTGTGTGTGTGCGTGTGTGTGTGTGTGCGTGTGTGTGTGTGTGTGTTTGTGTGTGTGTGTGTGTGTGTGTGTGTGTGTGTCCTTATTCTTAGGCCTGATGTTGATGTGGACAGTAGGTTATGCAGGATACAGTTGCTTAACAAGTATATAATATAATGATTATATGTATCCCCAACAACTGATATAACTTCAAGACGTTTCATGCAAAAGCCAGGATAATCAGAGAATCTTATTTAAGATTCAATCGTAATTTTAACACGTCTCAGAAGACAGTTTACCGTTATGAAATATATTTCTGTAGTGTTACCCAAGGTTGCCAGATGACCCCTGTGAGACACACGGCACCTGCCATTAAATATAGCAGGAAATATATCAAACAGAGGCATGCAGCAGTAAACAACTGACACCTGCTGTGGTATATAACATGAAATATGTTGATATCATAGGAACAGCCAACACCTGCTGTGGTACATAACATGAAATAAGTTATCACATGAGAATAACTCACACCTGCTGTGGTATATAACATAAAATATGCTGATCACATGAGAATAACTCACACCTGCTGTGGTATATAACATGAAATGTGTTGATCACATGAAAACTCGCACCTTGTGTGATATATAACATGAAATATTTTGATCACATGAGAACAAAGCACACCTGCTGTGGTATATAACATGAAATGTGTTGATCACATGAGAAAAACTCACATCTGTTGTGGTAAATAACATGAAATATGTTGATCACATGAGAATAATTCACACCTGCTGTCATATATAACATGAAAAGTGTTGATCACATGAGAAAAATCTCACACCTGCTGCGGGATATAACATGAAATGTGTTCATCACATGAAGAAAACTCACGCCTGCTCTGGCATATAGCATAAAATATGTTGATCATTTGAGAATAGCTCACACCTGCTGTGGTATATAACATGAAATGTGCTGATCACATGAGAAAAGCAAACACTGCTGTGGTATATAACATGAAATACATTGATCACATGAGAACAACGAACACCTGCTGTGGTATATAACATGAAATATTTTGATTACATGAGAAAAAACTCACACCTGCTGTGATGTATAACATGAAATATGTTTATTATATGAGAACAACTCACACCTGCTATGGTATATAACATGAAATATGTTGATCACATGAGAACACCTCACACCTGTTGTGTTATATAGCATGAAATGTGTTGTTCACATGAGAACAAGTCACACCTGCTGTGGTATATAACGTGAAATACGTTGATAACATGAGAACACTTCACACCTGCTATGGTACGTAACATTAAATATGTTGATCACATAAGAACAACTCACACTTGGTGTGGTATATAGCATGAAATGTGTTGATCACATGAAAACAACCCATAACTGCAGTAATATAGAACATAAATTGTTTTGATCACAAGAGAGCAACTCACACTTCCCGTGGTGTATAACATGAAATGTGTTGATCATATGATAAAAACTCACCTGCTGAGGTATATAACATGAAATGTGTTGCTCACATGGAAACAACACACACCTGCTGTGGTATAAAACATGAAATGTGTTGGTCACAAAAAACAACTCACACCTGCTGTGGTAAACAACAGGAACTGTGTTGATCACACGAGTACAACTCACACTGCTGTGGTATATAACATGACATGTGTTGATCAAATGAGAAAGGCTCACACCTGCTGTGATATATACGATGAAATATGTTGATCATATGAGAACAACTCACACCTGCTGAAGTATACATCATGAAATGGGTTGATCACATGAAAATAACTCACACCTGCTGTGTTATATAACACGAGAAAAATCACACCTGCTGTGGTATATAAAATGAAATATGCTGATCACATGAGAACAACTCACACCTGCTCTGGAATATAAAATATGTTGATCAAATGGTAGAAGCTCACACCTGCTGTGTTATATAACATGAAATGTGTTGAACACATGAGAAAAACTCACACCTGCTGAGGTATATAGAATGAAATGTGTTCATTGCATTAGAAAGACTCACACCTGTCGTGATATATAACATGAACTGTGTTGATCACGTGAGAACAACTCACACCTGCTGAGATATATAATATGAAATGTGTTAATCACATGAGTAAATCTCACACCTACTTTGGTATATAACATGACATATGCTGATCACATGAGAACAACTCACACCTGCTGTGGTATATGACATGAAATATGTTGGTGAAATGAGAAAAACCCACACCTGCTGTGTATATAACATGAAATGTGTTGAACACATGAGGAAAAACCCACACCTGCTGTGTTATAAAACATAAAATGTGTTGAGCACATGGGAAAAACTCACACCTACTGTGGTATATAGCATGAAATATGCTGATCACGTGAGAATAACTCACACCTGTTGTGGTATATAACATGAAATGTGTTGATCACATGAAAACAACTAAAACCTGCTGCATTATATAAAAAGAAATTGTGCTGATCACATGAGAGCAACTCACACTTGCTGTGATATATAACATGAATTTGTTGATCATATGATAAAAACTCACACCTACTGAGGTGTATAACATGAAATGTGTTGCTCACATGAAAACAACTCAAACCTGCTGTGGTATATAACATGAAATATGTTGATCACATGACAAAAACTCACACCTGCAGTCGTATATAACATGAAATATGTTGATCATATGAGAACAACTCGCACCTGCTCTGATATATAACATGAAATATGTTGAACACAAAGAATAACTCACACCTGCTGTGGTAAACAACATGAAATGTGTTGATCACATGAGAAATTCTCACACCTGTTATGGTATATGATATGAATTCATGTTGATCACATCTGAAATACTCATAACTGCTGCTGTATATAACATGAAATGTGTTGATCAAATGAAACCAACTCACACCTGCTGTGTTACATAATAGAAAATATGTTGATCACATGAGAAAAATAACACCTGCACTGGTATTTAGCATGAAATATGCTGAATACATGAGAACAACTTACACCTGCTCTGGTATATAACGTGATATATGTTAATGAAATAAAAAAAGCTTACACCTGCTGTGTTGTATAACATGAAATGTGTTGAACACATGAGAAAAACGAACACCTGCTGTGGTATGTAACATGATCAGTGTTGATTACATGAGAAAAACTAACACCTGCTTTGGTATATTCCATGAAATATGTTGATCATATGAAAATTACTCACATCTGTTGTGGTATATAACACTAAATGTGCAGATAACATGAGAAAAATTCAAACATGCTGTGGTATATAACATGAAATATTTTGATCACATGAGTTCAACTCACACCTGCTGTGATATATACCAAAAAAATGTTGATAACATGAGAGCAACTCACACCTGCTGTGGCATATAGCATGAAATGTGTTCATCGCATGAGAAAAAACATACCTGCTGTGATATATAACATGAACTGTGTTGATCACATGAGAACAACTCACACCTGCTGTGGTATATAGCATGAAATGTGTTGATCACATGAGAAACACTCACACCTGCTGTGGTATATAACATGAAATATGTTGATCACATGAAAACAACTCACACCTGCTGTGATATATAACATGAACTTTATTGATTGTATGAGAGGAATGCACACTTGCTGTGATATATAACATTAAATGTGTTGATCACCTAAGAACAGCTCACAACTGTTGAGGTATATAACATGAAATGTGTTGCAAACAAGAGAACAACTCACACCTACTGTGGTATATAACATGAAATATGTTGATCATATAAGAACAACTCACAGCTGCTGTAGTATATAACATGCAACGTGTTGATCACACGAGAAAAACCTCACGCCTGCTGTGATAGATAACATGAAATATGTTGATCAATTAAGAAAAACTCACTCCTGTTGCGGTATATGACATGAAATATGCTGATCATATGAGAATAAATCACATCTTTTGTGGTATGTAACATAAAATGTGTTGATCAAATGAGAAAAACTAACACCTGCTGTGGTATATAACATGAAATATGTTCATCACATGAAAACGTACACCTGCTCTGTTTTATAACATGAAATATATTGATCATAAGAGAAAAACTTACACCTACTTTGATGTACAACATGAAATATGCTGATCACATGAGAAAAACTAACACCTGCTTTGTTATATAACAAGAAATGTGTTGATCATATGAGCAACTCACACCGGCTGTGGTATATAACATGACATATGTTGATCACATGGGAAAAACCTCACGCGTGCTGTGATAGATAACATGAAATGTGTTGATCAAATGAGAAAAACTCACACCTGTTGCGGTATAAAGCATGAACTGTGTAGATCACATGAGAGCAACTCACACTTACTGTTATATATAACTTGAAATGGGTTGATCACATGAGAACTAAATACACCTGCTGAGGTATATAACATGAAGTATGTTGCTCATATGAGAACAACTCACAAGTGCTGTGGTATATAGCATGAATTGTGTTGATCACATAAGAAAAACTCATACCTGCTGTGGTATATAACATGAAATATGTTGATCACATAAGAACACCTCACACCTGCTGTGGAATATAACATGAAATATGTTGAACACAGGCACAACTCACACCTGCTGTGGTATACAACATGAAATTTATTGACCACATGAGAACAGGTCACACCTGCTGAGGTATATAACATAAAATGAGTTGCTCACATGAGAACAACTCACACCTGCTGTGGCATATAATCATGTTGATCACACCTGCTGTGGTAGATAACTTGAAATGTGTTGATCATATGAGAAAAACTCACACCTACTGAGGTATATGACATGGAATGTGTTGCTCATATGAGAACAACTCACACCTACATTTTTTCTTTTTATATACCACAGACACGTGTGCTTCTCCGATACAAAATATCATTTCTAACCTATAGGTAATAATTACGTTAATATTTCATGGATATATCTGGTAGTTCAGAAATCACCACAGTATTACGCACTAGATCGATCGATCTTTTGTGTTGAAATACTATTTGTTCTTTATCTAAGTTCATTGGCTTTTCAAATTCCGTGAGAGATAGTTAATTTCAATTGTGTGTTTTGTTTAAGTAACTTATCGGAGCATATATCAAACATCAGCTGAAAGTATAGAATACTTTTATTCATTAGTTTTTTCTTTATTCATTGAATGATTTATATATCTCATCCGGTCTATCATTCAATTTCTTACCTATCTTTTTTCATGCATTTATTTTGCTGTTTCTTTACTTTTACCTACATAAAAACGGAACTGTGAAAATGGTGTGTGACTGTCTGTGCTTTCTCTGTTGATTTAGTAGTAAGTAACCACGCAGCCAGTAAGATCTTTAACGAACTTATACATTATATATCTCCAACAAAAATGATATCACCAGTTGGCTCGTTCAGGTACAATACCACTCAAGAAGCCAAGTTCAAGAATCTTAGGAAAGCTATTTGTAAAGTGCTTGACTAAAACTTGAGCTATTTTTCCACAGTCGCGATGACGAATGAGCGACATTAACAATTCGAGGATTGCCTGGTATTGGTTTACGATCACTGTAAATCACAGCCTTGAAAAATGTTTGCTGAGACACAAGAATTTCCACATTTATGGATCTTTCTTCAATATTATGTTGTAAGTTGGCACCAGGTCTGGCGGAGTGGTCATGGCCAGTGGTGCAGAACGTGGTAGGTGAAAACTTTCCCAGGTTATGGTGGTCGTTAGTTCACAATAAACGTGGATCATAGATGGTCATGCTTGGCTATAATAGGTCATGGTTGGTTATGCAAGATCATGTTAGGTCTTGGTGGATCGTAATGAACTGCTACATCATTTTGAGTCATATTAGGTCACTCTAGTTTACTGTGGTTGACGTGGATCAAGATGGGTCCAATTTCGTCTTGTTAGATCATGATAGTTCATGATGGATCATAGTAAGTTATACTATATCAAGGTCATTCACTTGAATCGTGATCATAATTAGTTAGGGAAGGTTGTTGTTGGTTGTAACAACCTCCAGTGGGTCATGTTAAATGATAGTGGAGCGTCTCAGGTCATATTGGTTAATAGCAGATCATGTTACATTACGGTGGTCAGTCACGTAAATGACTGTAACTCATGGTAGATCAGGGCATGTCATAGTGGCTCATGGGTTCATTGGGTGACAGTAGATCATGACTGGTCATAATGGGTTACTGCGGTTCATGGCTGATCATGTCGAACGTAACCCTTCAAGTTTGATCTTGGTGTGTTATGATGGAACATAGCAGGTAATGAAGGGCCAGGGTGGGTCATTACAGGTAATGGTAGATAATTTTGGGTCATGGTAGGTCGTAGTGGATTACGGTGAATAATACTGGGGCCTCTGTGTGACACGATAGGTTCATCTTCGTCCTGGTAAGTATTGATCGGCTGTAAAAGGTGGTAATGGGTCACTTGACATCATAATGAGAAAGGATATTATGATGATTGTGAGGTTACATGGTAATGCTGGGATGTAGTGGGTTATGAAAGGTTAATGGGGACATGTCGAAATGTGGTCTCTTAATGGATCATGATAAATCATGGTGAGAAATCCTGGGTTATAGTGTGTGGCTGTAGTTGTAGAAAGTTAAAGGTTGTGGTCATCCATGATGAGTCATAGTCAACTGTACTGGATCATAATGAGTCAGATGGAATCCTATGGTTCATGTTAAGAGGCGCCATTTTACCAGCGTCCATAGTTGGTTATGGTGGGTAACAGTGAACCAC
>JAUTXX010540751.1:0-10657 GCA_032273605.1 Panulirus laevicauda | reverse complement strand
TACAATATCACTAAACTATAGTTTGCTGTGGCGTCGGTTTAGGGACAGGCTTTACTAGACTAATTTCGAATGTGCTCTGGGGTCTCTTACTACGTCAGACGTGAGTTGATAGATGTCATTTCTTATGCAAAGAAGATTCAACACCTTTTTTTTACCCCTTTTACCAAAGCTCTCAGATCACCTCCAGCTTCTTTGTATACCTCAAACCTCACCCTCTGCTCTACCCCATGTGTTAGCACTTCACGAGGAGCCAGGTCGGCAACTCACCTAAAGGAGGACCAAGTCTCCTGCTTTTCCCGAACCGTCGTAGCTTCGCCGACCGTATACAGCGAGCAGCAATCAGGAGGACGATGTTGACACACACGCTGACCAACATGGGTAAGTAAAGGTACACCAGCTTGGCCGTAGCGTCTGGAGGGAGAGAAGCATATCAGGGGTCGTCAGAAATGGTGGAGGTACATTTATAATTTTGATAACTTACACAGCAAGTAATTCATACGTGCTCACAACACAGTTAAGAAAGTTTTTGACCTTTCTACCGTCTCATATATTTCATAGTAAATGATCTGACACATTCTTAAAAGGACAAGTTTTTTATTTCCCCAGAAAATTTGTAAATGCTTCTCCTAATCTTCTCTTTTTCCCCTTCAGAGCATTTCAATGAATGCCTGGCCTTAGGATCTCTAGTGTAAGTTCAAAACAATAAAGTGAATTCCTCCTTGACTGACCAGAGAAAAAGCACGTGTAGACCCCGATCCTCGGGGTGATGACGCCACACGGGAGGCTTTCTCGATAGTGGTCGAGGGTGAGGGCCAGGAGGGTGATCAGGGCCGGTATACCCCAAGCCCACAGCGAGTGGTAGACGTACCGTCTCCACCCCCTTGACCTACTCGCACCCCTGCTGGTACAACCACCAGAGTTACGTCAGTATTGATCAGCAAAGGTAACCACAGTGTTGATACACAATCATGGGAAAAACAGACCTAGGCATGCGTGAATTTCACAGACATTACATGAGACTGCAAGATACAAGGTAGATCTATTTCAGGACACCATTTCAAGACATGTATACATAGCTACGAACTGTGCTTAAGATGAGGTAAACATTGAGTATACATCTGGATACTTGCAGTGTTAGGAGGAGGGTTTCCAGGCAGATGGCGGTGTTCCAGAAGAAAGAACCCAGCAACGAGAACATGAGGAGACCAGCTGGAGGAAGGAGAGCAGTGTTAACAACACCATGACGCAACACACCACACATGCAACACTTGTACGACGTGAAGAGTAACAGTTTCCTCTCGTTAGGGGCTATTGTGCAGGGCTAACTAGCTAATTTAAGCCTTCAGCAAAGCTGGAGAAGTTGTCCGGATAATAAGGGTTTTAGATGGTACGATACGTGACTTAGAGAATCAGTGGAAAGAAAGTGGTTGATGGATTATGATCTGAAATGACTTTTAGCACCATCTGATGAACAGATTACAAAAAGAAAATTAAATTCACAAATATTTACGACAGGCCACAGTAAAATTATAGTATTTGAGGGTCTGGTGACAGCAGAGTGATATATACCAAACAGGATCACACGAAGGTCAGGCAAGATCACCAGGGATGAGGAGACTGAAGCGACACAGTAATGGCAACATGTTGAGAAAGATAGATTGATAGATAGACATGAAGGGGATAAAGATGGTGCTAGAATAGTTACCCATGACTTGGCACTCGATAGCATCCATTGATATCCTCCACAACATACTGACAGCTAGGAGGAGGAAGGCTATCAGGCAGGCCACCACGTAGGTCAGCAGGATCCAGTCCATCGAGGTGTGCACCTAGGGAAGCAGGATAAAGGTCAGGGTCACCAGGAGTCGGGTTCAAGACAGGTTATTGGGTGTCCTGCTCAAAGAGTAGGAGACAGGTTAAGTCATGAGACGCCGGGGTTAAGAAAGGTCAGATGTCTTGGCTAAGGTGTTAATGCAGTTTAGGGAAGGCTGTTGGGGGTCAGATTCACATGAAGTGGCACAAGAAGGGTCAGAGGATAATTAAGGGGTCAAATGACCGACATCCCAGCTCGTATGGGATTAATATGAGTTGGCCAGCAGCCAGCATGTTGCGTCTTCTATGGTGTACCGGGGGAGGAGGTCGTGGCGTCTCCGGCCGGGGAAGTCAACATCCTCAGCAGTGACCTGATGATGAGAACTGAGGAAGACGAACCAGAGTATAACTACCTACATCAATCCTGCTATATCTTTAATGACCTGGACCAGCATCGTAACTACCGTAACTAACAATTAACCCAATTGTCCCCAAAATCCAACTGATGTATCTACTTTTGATCTGGTCACTACACCATGCCTCTCACAGTACTGCTTATCTGTATTCTTAACAGTTACTTCAACTTATCTTAAGCATAAATGTAAGGAGAATCGTGCCATACCTCAGATATGGCATGGGTAGTTATTATTTCAAGTGTCAGCCACGGCAGTGGTAGCTTACCTTATTCACAGAGACGCTGCTCCTCCTGAGGCGAGTGGACACGAGGAAGAAGGTGGTAGCAAAGAGAGCGACGCAGGATACACCGAGCAGGGCCGCTGTTAACCCGAACTTCTCCGTGTGAGTGATCCCTGTGGCGGCTGTCTTTGCACACACCAATATCATCGGTCGGTTGTCTTCCCCGGACACGGCTGACTCCAGACAATAGTCTTCCCTCAGGAATGGTTGCCTGTTCAGGATACATTTTCCCTCGACACTGACAACTTCAATCCCCTGGTTCGCTACCAGTTCGGCGTGGTCCTCCTGGGAGTCAGGGTCTAAGAAGTAATAATGGTATCCAATGTCATTTTCACAGGTGGGGAAGGAGTTATAAGTCAACCATGTCACGTTGGCTGTTTGAAGGATCGGATTCTCCAAGAGCGTCAGACCGAGATCGTCAGGAACGCAAGAAAAGTCGTCCATCCTCATGTAACTGTCGTGGGGACAACATTTGCCCACGCTGCCCTCCGCGTCGTGCTGGGCTGAGGGGTATTTGATGCTCTTCTGTTCGGTGTGACAAACGAAGGCTCCCGTCTGCGTCTCGCTAGCTGGACTGACGTAGTTATCCACACAGTACGATGATGCCGTCAAGCTTCCCAACTCCGTGTCTACTGAGAGGCATCCGGACCTGTTAACCCACCAGTGTGTCGACGCATCATCAAGAGTGACCCATTCCTGCACACACTCCTGGCCACCAATATCGGTAGGATGCCAAAACTGAGGTTCCATCAGCTCCATGAGCTGCACCATGCGCGCTGTGACGTCTCCCCACGCAGCTAGGGCGCATCCCGAATCAGTGAGAACATAGTCTCGAGGGCAACACTTCTGGAAGAAATCCAGGGGACAGACTAAGGCAATGGCCGTCATGGATGTAACTCCCTCCTCCCACACGTATTCCAGGCAGTAACGTGAGGTCGAGTAGCAATAGCCAGTCTTCTGGTCACACAGCTGGTCTGCGGCACCCAGGAAGGCTTCGTCAGAACTGACAGACTTGGGTGACCCACAGCCACACGTCAGCTTCCCAGTGCTGACGTGGATGGGAGCTGCCCTAGCGCCGTCCCTGAGGAATTCGTGCACAGGACTCCCGTGGTCACCGCTCGTGTTAGCAGACATCGAGCGACAGTCTCTAACGGCGGTGTCAAAGTATTCGTTGGGGCCGCAGCACTTGCGTGTGAGCGTGTCGCTGGGCCTGGGGCGGCAGTACGCAGTGACCAACGACGCAGATGCCGTCTGGTCAAGTCCGGAAGCCGCCATATCCAGACAGTAGTGATCATGATCGTAATATATCCCTGGCGTGTGCCCCACCGGGCGACCAAACGCCAGGAGAGAGTGGGGGTCGAACTTTGCTTCCCTGATGCTGGAAAACGTACCTGTTCCAGGACAAGGTCCTGATCCATACTGCAGAACCCTGCTAGCGTTTTCTGGAAGCAACCTAAGCACTGACTCCCGAAAGCCGCGGTCGCCTGCTGCTGCTTCACACTGTTTAGTCTGTAGATTGATGAATTCGTCTTGGCTGCAACACTTCCTCACCAGCGTCGCCTCAGGAGAGCCACTGGCGGGTGTATTTTCCTGCCTCTCGGGTACTAGTGTTGGGTCTGTATGTACGTGACTCCCCGACTGTAGGGTAGAGTCGGCCCTCTGCACCAAAGGGTCGTAGAGGAGTAACTTCCTACCATTTCTGAACGCAGGTCTTCTAAAGTTGTTGGTGTTGGTGGACGCAGGCGACATGAGGTGGCCATCATCCCTGGAGTGTTCGCCTCCACTGCTCTCAGATGTGCTGCTCACAAGTCCCAGAGGGTGAGGATCATAGGCTACCATCGGGAGACCCTGCAGTGGATCTCTCTCATCTGAGGTCGTGTTGTGTATGATTTCAGATATCAATTTGAGATCATTCTGACCTTCCATCTGAGGAGGCTGGTCTAGGGAATCTGTTGTTACAGTTGTCCTCTGTAAGGCGTTGTCTGCTGTATCTGCAGCCGCTTCAGGGAGATGATTGTTACGTCTTCCTTCCTTCACTGATATGTCTGTTCCCCGGGGCACCTCAGCAATGTCTTCCCTTAGAGGGTCATGACGAACTACCTCATCTTTGGTGAAGGATGACGAGAACTTCACCTCTGTTTCACTGGAGGATTTGTGTCTTTGGTCAGAAGCCTCAGCTTCGTCTGGCTTCGTCGGTAGTGTGGCGTCCTCACGAGCAAAGGATTTATGTACTTCTGTGGCCACAGTCTTGCCGCTGCAGGAGGCTGTGTTATCAGCGTTACAGAGGGACTCCGGAGACGCTCTGACCACAGCCGTAATGATGTCACTCGCGACTGATCCAAACAGTAGGAGGAGGACCAGAGACATCGAGGAAACCCTCGTGATGAAGGCTGTGGACGGCATCTCTCCCTGACGTCCTCACATTCGCTTCCTGCCGGAGAGATAGAGGGAGACATACGTTGATAACTTGTGCTGCTGACGAAGTGCTCAACACAGTAAGGTTTAAACGTTCTCCTAGATCATTAGATTCCATCTTGGACCTGCTCAGTCTGAGGTATTTCAAGCTGAGAGGCGTACGAATGGACTGGCAAAAACTAGTGACACCATAACATTGACTCCAATCTACACCTCTGAAACGACGGAAAAAATGCAAGAGTGAACTTTAAGAGTAAAGACATAAGGTCATGAACCATAAAAGAAAAAACAATCGTAGTTAAATTGCATATCAGGGAGTTGCAAAACGAGCGTCATTGAACTTATACATTCTACTCTTCTATTTTTGGCAAGTTCGCCACACTTTCCCAGACGGTAGGCTGGTTACTTTGTATTCAACATGTACTCTGCCTGATTTCGAAATCCCTGATTGCTTCTCAACGTTTTCTACGCAATAAATGAAGTTCATACATTATGAAGTCTGTGGCTTTTTGAGGAATTAAGAGGTAAGTGAACACAGGGAATCAAGGAAAATGATTCGTAAATATATAGCAAAGTTCATGAGAAAATAGAAGGGATGTGAGTATTAAAAGGAGAATGTTTCACAATTATGTTGCCCCGTCTCTTAACCAAGTACATATGTACCATATCTTTGCTCCTATGTATGTTTACACACACACACACACACACACACACACACACACACACACACACACACACACACACACACACATTAGCTTATTCCAGGTACCGGGTATGTGTGTGTGTGTGTGTGTGTGTGTGTGTGTGTGTTTGTACAGTACGAGAGCGAGTTTTGCGCCAGTGGGGTTGAATCTCTTGAACGTTCTCTACTGTCATATAGCTTTATTTCCTGTCTGCTCTTTGTGTTAACCATGACAGAGTAATTTTTTCCCTTCATCTAGAACTCTTGTAATATAAAAGTACTTTTTCATGTCCCCTTGAAGAACAGTTCTCTGTCTACGGCATCAGTCTGTTTTAAAAACTCGCCCTCCTCCCCTCCAAAGTGGGCATATGTCCTGTTACTCGACTCACTGAATACCGGTGCCACCTTATTTATTTATCTTTGTCCCTTCTCCATTAGCTCTTTGTGCTTCTATAAGTGCGTTGACCAGTCCTGAGACACATATTCCAATGTTGGCCTTATGTATGACGTGAAGAGCTTGCGCTATATTTCCTTTTCCATGAACTTGACTGCAATTATGATATTTGCAGCATGCATTTTGTCTCCTATATTGATTCACCCAATATGGGACTAGCAATAGTTCAAGGGATGGTATCGATTCCCTATTCATGCTCTCACATATTCCTGCAGCTTATTTACTGTTTGATTAAAATCATTTCTTTGTCTTTTTTCTCTGTGATCCAGACTCATTACATCTATTAAGGGTTGAACTGTCAAGATCCCCTTGTAGTTGATATAATCCTCCACGCTCTTCATTTCCCACGTGACCTTTGCTTTAACTGGAAACATTGATCAGGTGGAGGTCCATAGTCGAGTGGGAGAATATTTTTTACGATAGATTTTGACATATACATATAAAACAGCAACTGCTGATGTTCCCCACTGGATTGGTCGATAAACAGGCACCTGGCTTAGGCTGGTGTGTGTGTGTGGAAAGACAAAACATAGCGCATGCATATAAATGGTTTAGAAACAGAGCAACTCGAGAGTAAAACTCTCTCCCCGTTTGCACCCAAACAGTAATCACTCGCACATACCGTCGTACAAACAAAGCCCTCCAGCCCGGCTCAAAGATTGCCAAATTGAAGGAACCGCAACGTATATATTTCATCCGTAAACTAGGAAGCCTCAGCCGGGCGTTCACACCTGACTTCGTGCCGTAACCAGGTCAGGAGATTTTTCCCTGTGCTTTTTTGTTTCCTAACGACTTTGAAAAACGTTCCCTTATCAAGTACGTACATCCGTTCCCAAGGTAATCACATCATGTGTGTGTGTTGTAGTTAGCTTTAATTTACGCTAGCTGCTTATTTGGTTGTGAGTTGTCATTAAGCCAGATATCATGAAATTCAAATCAAACACACTTAAAAAATCTTCAAGAAATCGTATTTATTTGAAATATAGCCATAAATCTCGTGTAGCCAAGTTCAGCATCGTTTTAGCGTAGGAAACTAGGAGCCATACCATACCTTTTCCCTAGTTACAACATCCCATTTAATCTCAACGTCTTTTTTTTTTTTCGGGTAAAGATTAGCCTCATAATTGAAGAAAAAGGTTATATTAATCCCAGTGGCAATACTACCCTCCTCCCTCAAGGTTATATTAATCCCAGTGGCAAACACTATCCTCCGTCCTAAAGCCTAACACCTAAGCACTTCACCGAACGACGCACATTTCAGTAGACGTTTGTGCTTTTGCGATGATTACACCGGGTAGCAAATGTTCCTTTAGAAAAGAGTTTGTGCAACAAATACGCATTAGTAGACTTGACTGTGAAATATTTAGCTTCTGTGTTATGAGGATTTTAATTTCTTCAATGTTGTGTGGATGATGATGTTTTATGATGGATATACCACTCAAATTCATATCTGTAACCCAAGATAAAGTTTCCCTTCCGAAAAAAATTGGATGCCTATGTCTTTCAGATCCCTGAATTTCAGTAAACCATGATGGTGCCAAGGACATACATGTAACCTTAACATTACTAATCAGTTAGATCACAAGAGATAGAGAAGATCATAGTTAAGTGGGAGTACTTATCACTGTATTCAACAGTTACTGAATCATTGTGGCAGTAAACCTCCTCGCTTGCGATTGATATTTTTTTTCTTCATATTTCACCTGAGTATCTTGTATGATCGAGGACGACCTGATTATCATTTTCTCCCAAGAGCAGCACAAATATTTAAGCAATATTACCAAGTCAGACGGACGCTTTAGGCTAGCAAGTAAAGGGTATCTTATTAAACGTAAGACGAATTTGTAATCTTACCGTGCAAGTTAAGCTCTGATATCTTTCCAAGCAAAGATATTGTTTCTGTTGTCTCTTTTACTTCATCCTTTGAAGATGGAGGGCAATCTTTCAATTTAGTTTTGAAATTAGAGATGTGGAACTTATTCATTTGGCGTTATATTTCTCCTCTAGCGAAATTTGAAGACAAAAGCTTGACAATCGTTCGTAGCTTGCCGCTTCCCGGAACAGGAAAGTTGGAATTTATCTCAGTGACTCAGTCCATGATGCTGCAACAAAACCTAACAAGGCTTCCAGTGCAAAGTGACTTTTGGTCACGCGAAATATTGAATAAAGAATAGGGCAACATGGATGCTGTATATTACCTCATTCAATGCCGGTAAGAGATAATTAATCATCATTCATTGTTGTCGAATTAGGCAAGTTTTTTTTTAGGTTGGATTGTTCAGATTCTTAAATTAACTGCTATATATTTTTTTCGCCTTTTTACGTCGTCCATTATACACATACCTATATTGTATGTGCATTGTTTGGCTACGTGTGTTCAATTGATTTGGTGAGTCTCAGAGCCAAATTGTGACTCCCCCTAAACAGATTGCGCTCTTTCGAGCTAATATTAGTCTACGCAAATTACTGTTTATACCTATGTAACCCCACGCTTACCAACCTAACCTAACACCCAGATGACATCTCTTACAAAACTGGTGTAGTTTTCATAATTCTCAGTAACTGGAACTTCCCACAGAGATGCTTGATACACGCGCCTGGTCTACCCTAACCTCTCGGGTCAAGCCGATACGGTATGGTGGGATTCCCAACATTGCCGACCAGCGGTTGGGTACAGACTAACGCAGGGGATTCTCCCGTAATTTACAAAAGTGAATGAAGTTGCCGTTCCGCTCTGTAGGGCAGACTGAATGAAAAGAATGGGTGTATAATTCAAAATTTTTTTTTTTTGCTGTTATTCCTTTGTTTTATATGGACGTCATATGGTGATGAAGTATTAGTCATTCTAGTGTAAGCGTTGAATTATTATTGTTCGGGGAATCTGCTTAAGATAGGATTATCAAAACTTTGCCATTGTCCGTTTAAGGTGTTTGTTTATAAAGCAGTGATATCAGAGGCTGTATGTGATGAAATCTGTATTATTTACTGTAGTAGTGATAGCGCCAAGTAATATATGTCTTAAGAGAAAACTTTTAATGTTGTATAAAGTTAAATCAGTTGAACATGAAGTTACTATGAGTACAATGGAAACTTATCAGGTAATTATAACTGCAGTTTATAGTGGTTTGTTGATGATGTAATAAGATCGATAAACTACATTAATACTAAAGTCTCCTAACAGTAGACCAGACGTTTGCTGGCGCGTTCGGGTGTGACCGCAAAGGACGAATATTTATCTCATTATGCAAGTGAGGCGCTGATCTCTCCTGCTTCATCATAAATCTAGAAAGGATCCAACGGTTAGTTTTCATTTCATTGTATTCGTTGTATTTGTGTTATATTCTCCTGTTGATTTGGCCAAAAACCTTGATTTGGGCATCTACATATATGTCACATTTACTTGTAATTGATAACTTCATTCTTATAACATTTTATACTTGCAGACGACATATTTCTGTTTATAGCTTAAGATGAAAGTAGTTGAAAGCACTGGTAAAACCTTAGCTTCTTTTCGAGGCGACAGAGTTAAGAATATAAGATGTCTGCAGTTTACATCCACTAGAAACATTTGTGGAAACTAAGAGAAACACTTAGAGAAATCGGCAAATTTAAGATTGCCACTGAAGCAACAGCTGTTCGTACGCAGTGTCCTTGGCTCGATACTGATAAAAACTGGATTAGGTGCCCAGGTTGTCACTATTTCAAACACTTGACGTTACAGCCTAGTTATGTTAGATACACATGTCTTCCGTTCATGACTTCCATGTTTGGCAGTCAGGAGTTATGGTAGACTAAACGTGTTGAGGTGGGAGTCATGCCATACTACAGGTGAGGTGGGTGTCATGCCACCCTACACAGGTGAACTGGGAGTCGTCACCCTCACCCCAAATCACAGGTGGATAAGGATGGCGCCCTCGTTACTAAAAGACGAGGATCAAGTCACACGCTGCACAGATGGTAAGCTGGGAGTCTTGCGGCGCAACACAAGATAAGATACGACGCAACACAAGTCGGAAGTCGTGTAACACAACGCTGGTTGGGTGGAAGTCACGTATCGCTTGCTGGCGCTACTGAGGCACATCGCCTCTCTCACCTGAAAGGATGGCTGCTAACCCTAAAGAATTTCGACACCTACCGTCCTGACGCAGTGTTCTTGGAACTCCCAAGCTTATCAAAATATCTTATTTCTTTTTCTTTTAAGGAGAGAGAGAAAAAAAAAGCGTGTGTCAGAGTTATTCAAGTCGTTCTCAAGTGAGAAATGGTCACGGGACGAGGCTGTCGCGCCCTACCCAAGAGTCTGGTAACCCTGGGAAGCACCGCCATTGATAAGGTGGGTCATATCTGGGAGAGTAACAACAAAAAATTAGTAGTCCTGCCAACGACCAACCAATCTGAATGACGTCACTTCCTTCGCTGATGCTGCTCGTCGTATGCCGCCCCAACGTGGACCCGACACAGGGGAGTGGAGTTCTGGTGTACTTCCTGGGACTTCACGTGAGTGACTTGTATATAACGACCGACGAACTCTTCAGTCACTCACCACAACCCGACAACTGCGGACCTGCTGCTGTTACTCTCCCTCTTGGTAAGTACAGAGT
>JAUTXX010540740.1:0-10658 GCA_032273605.1 Panulirus laevicauda | reverse complement strand
TATGGTGATATGCATCTTACAAAGGAAAATAATGCTAACGTAGCATCAAATGCACAATTCACTCTACCAATAGTGCAGTAAAGCTTTTACTCGCTCTGTATAATTTGCTTCAGATCATCAATATGTAAATTGTTGTACAATATCACCATTAACGTAACCACAGAGAGGCACAAATCTCAACACGAACTCCATGAAATATATGAGAATTTCCAGTGTACGAAAAGCTAATAATCTTAACAGAGTCGTGGTATATACATACCACATCTCTTAACCTTCTATTTTCTTCTCTATATTCCCATTCATCCATATATTCATGTTTCACATCCTTCTGTCGAAGGTCCAAGTCTTCGCTCTCATCTTCCCGCACTACTTCAGTGAGCGGTGGCGCCTCTGGCTGCCGTAGTTCGCCCATGAACCTCCATTTGGGTCAGACGTTCCAGTGGTCTGTTCCCATTTCGAATCATGTGGACGTCAGTTCGAGCTTCCATCGAGCGAGTTCTTGTAGCTAAGGAGTGCTTCCAGTGTCCAGATCAAGACGCCCAAGACAAGACCTGTCAAGAGATAGGTGGTGAGGTAGAACTGAGGCCCGGAGCAGTCACAAGTGATCCTATCCCATTGTTCGAGATGAAAACCTCATTGAACTGAAAGCCTCACAGCAAGGTGGACTGGGAGCACAGAGAGATGTTCTATGGGAGACCTACCTTAACTTAGCTTCACAATTGTTATGGCAATAATCTCTAATATAATATACAATACCACATTCAGGGATATACCCCCTCCCCTACACACTTGATCACCGTTTCCTGTGTTAGCGAGGTAGCACCAGACACATGAAAAAAAAGGCCGCATTCGCCCACATCCATTCTCCGTGTCCACAACCAGGCCCCACAGACCTTTCCATGGTTTACCTCGGTAGCTTCATATGCCCTGTTTCAGACCACTGACAGCACGTCAACCCCAGTATACCATATCGATCCAATTTACTATATCCCGTGCACGCCTTACACCCTCCTGCTTGTTCAGGCCCCGATCGCCGAATATCTTTTACAATCCATCCTTTCATCTCCAATTTGGTCTTCCCCTTCTCTTTGTTCCTTCCACTTCTGACACGTTTGTCCCCTTTGTCAACCTTTCCTCACTCATTCTATCTAAAATCCCACAACTCATTTTAATTCCCTGTTACCCATCATAGTTCAGCATGACCCACCATGAGTTCCAATCACGAAGTAGTTCACCAAAGACCCATTTTGACTCACCGCCAACAAAGAGCAGGAAGACCCCAGCGAGGTCAGAGAGGGTCAAGACCATTTTGGAACCCAGTCCACCCTCCTTGCCCGGCGCCACCAGGCAAGCCGTAGCGTTGGACGTCAGCTCGAGCACACTGCGACTCACCAGCCCAGACTCCTTCAGCGGCGCCATCCTGCAGAGGATCGTAAACCTCCCGTCAAACGAACACACACTGCACCAAATACGATTTTGAAGTTAACATAACCTTAAACATTAACACAACCTTCTTCTTTTTCTTCTACGGTGACGTAAGCCAAGTGCTTAGTGCGTCAGCAAAGTGTGAAGGATAGTGCGGTGGGGATGATGCCACGGGGTCTCTTACCACTGGTTGAAGTGCGGGGTGAGCGGACTGCCTCTGGGGAAGGCGAAGGCCAGAGGGGCGGATTTGATGGGTTCGGCTGCAATGTAGTAGTGGCACTCGCCCGTCTGCCCGAAGTCGTCGCTCATGATCTGCCGCGACACACATACTTTTGACTGACGGTCCTCGACGAAGTTCCTCCTGATCTGTCCTTACCTAAGAGACTTTAAAGCTAATCTATCTTCTCTAGATGACAAAATTTGTGTTATGTTTGCTCCTCATCTCCTTTGGGATGCTAGATATTGACGAAGACAATGAAAGACGTCATAGATAAGCATCGGATGCCATACTTCGATGTTCAGATAAAAATATCAAATGATTTCTTAAAGGTTTTCTAATTTTCTAGTACTACCACCACAGCTACTGACATCATTATCAATATCATCACTACCTCTACTACTACTACTACTACTACAACTATTACTAGTGCGAGGAAGACTAAGCAAAACAGGGAGACTGAAAGAGGAAAGATAAACCATGAATTGGAATGGTTCTCCTCCTGCATGACCCACGTGACCGTCATCTTAGTCCTCACCTTCACCAGCAGCTCGCTCCGCCCTCCTCACCTTCCTCATGGTGAAGAAGTCACACAACACGGCCATCCGCTCCTCCTTGATCCTGTGCCTGGCCTGGTAGGCGTTCACGACCAGGCTGCCTCCGTCGTTCACCATCTTGTACAAGCCAGACTCAGCGTCCTGCAGCGACACCTGGACCTGAGTTTCTCTCTCTTATTTTTCATATCAGCTGGCATATAATGTTGCCCATCTTGGCCCACAGCTGGAAACTGTACATACATACGTCAACTGGCACCTGGGAGTTGTACAGACACACAGATACACATGCATAGCAGTAAAGACACGGTACAGTATATATGTGCATAACAAAGTTATGACACAAGATGACGCCCCATGTGTATAACTCTCACCCTGTACTGTACTCGTAGGAAACAAAGGCACAAATACATTCCTAAAATGCACTAAAGAAGCAGGAGACAAATCTGCCTTCTGATCTACTTCACAAGGATCTATCTGATAACTTTAAAAGGCTTTATTAAATGAAAGAAACGTTTTCTCTCTATTTAACGTTTTCTCTTTCAGAAACTTTCACCTTTATTTTCTTTTGACAGTCACACGTCCCCACATACTTTCCTCTTTTCCCTCAACACTTTACTCTTACCCTGTTCTTTTTCACAGCCAACCTCCTCTTTTTCACAATGGTTCTTCATTCTTGACACTATCAATTTTTTTTTTTACATGCTTAACTCTTTCCAATTGACACATTTCAATTTTCCTCACAGACACTTGCCAACACTGGCTTTAGCTCGTGAGTCTGAATATCCATCGTGTAACCTCATCTGGTCCAGGTTACCAGTACGAATACACAACACCTGAATGAGTGATTATCGGGGCCTAACCTGAAGGCTCTGCGGCCGCCACTTCGGTATGTTTACGGCGACGGCAACTGTTGAATGTTGTGCTACGCGTCGATTGTGAAGGTCGTTTTCTACAATCCTGTTTGAACCATTACGTATCCGTAAGTTTCAAAAACGTCGTTTTATATTTTCTTTTAAGGTAATAGATTCCTGGTAACAAAGCAAAATATATTCCTATTTTTTTCTACCATCTTGGATGATATGCTAACGCGGGAGACAGCGACAAAGTATAATAAATAATTAAAAATGATATAGTAATTTATATTAAAGATCAAATTTGTTGTATAAGTATTTATATGTGATTCAGTTTTGAATGACGTGGTTTTCTATACACAGGAGCTCTAAGTAATCTATGTTTACAGCCAGTTTGAGAATCGAACCTTTGTGTATTGAAGACCATAGTAATTAACTTTCTCAAGGATATAAAAAAAATGAATAAACATATCTTAACTAATTAGCGAAGATCGTGATGAAGGTGCCATCAGTGTTGGTACTACAGGCGACTAGTTCTGGCCCTAATGTGGTACTTCCTTATGATGACAAGCTGTGCTGTAGCATGTAAGACAAAGTGCCGATCTTGCTGCGAGCGAAACTTACATTTCTCCAGTACATCCTGACATTTGGACGCATCGAAGGAAACGAAAACTATGATTACATGTGAACGTTACGTCATAATACCATCCTAAGAAGGATGCAGCAAGACATGTGTAACATTATGACTCACACTGAAGAGTTGGTGTAGGGAAGTGCCTCGCTCGTTGGCCCAGGGAATCTTGCCGTGGTTGACGAGGTCCTCCAGCGAGTCTACAGGCACGGTGACCATCGGCACGGCCAGCAGTGAGGTCAGGACGCCCTTGTATGCCGAGCTGAGAACGATGGTTGCCACCATCCTTGGAAGGACACTGATGGCTGCAAGAGGCAGACGATGTTGCTACTAAAGCCAATAAACGTGAGAAATATTTTACCCAAAAATGAGACCCTTCCACTTACACTGGTCATACTTACGCTGCCTCAGTACCGCTTGCGCGAACCAAATGTAGGGGAACGCTTCGAAGAGGTGACCATCGCGAGCTCTGGTGGTATATCTGGGTCTATCTGCCGGTACGGTGATCTCGGGGCTCCCAGCTGGTGAGAGGAACCTCCTACTGCCGAGACGGTTAAAGACGGTGGCTAGCAACAGGGTTACCCCGAGGAATGCTGCCAACACCAGCCACACCTGCTGGACGAGAGGAGGAATGAGTATTTGGAGAAATACCTGGGTAACTCAACAAGAGATATAATATCATTAGTTTAAAAAGATTCATTAAAGAAAGTTAGGGGAACAGTCAGCAGAAGAGGGAGTGGCCAGTATCCTCCTCTCCAATGTGCTCCAGTGAGCCAGCGGGACCAAGCCATCCGCCACGTACTGACAGGAACGTCATAAATGACACGAGAAAGTCTTCTTAAAACCCATTTTAACTCGGATACGCTGCGATCTCCTTGACACCGTCATGTTGCATGAACGATTTTTGCTACTGGAACTAAACATAATGAAAGGCCTCTTACCTTGATCTATGATCTAAATTATCCTGTAATGATTCTTGCAATACCACGAACTTCTCTCTACCCAAACAAAGTTTTTTCTTATATTCATTAGTTTCAGGAAGTATTCCGGGTATGTACTCCTTATGTAGCCTTTTGGCGCTTACTCATAATCAGTAGTATAAATGTATAAATAGAAAACACTAAGTATTGACGGAAAACTGACCTCCACAATAAGTGTCCTAACGAAAAATGAAAATGTTTTCGGTTTAAACACGGCTAGGAAAAGTTACCATTCAAGTTTCCAAGTCTTTAGAAATACGATATTTGCCATTTTGTAAAAATCATATTTGAAGGAAAACTGGAAGTACAAAACACGGAGCAAAAGGCAAAATTAGCATGCGTTTCCCATGGTAGCGACACCAGCTCCAAGAGATATGAAGTTTTTCAAGTGTTGCCTGTGACGAATATGAACACTAGGCTCCACACCAACCATGGATGATGGCTTCACCTGCCAGGCCAGGGGCTTGGTGAACCCCGCTAAGTCCCTCTCCAGCCTAGGACGCGGCAGGAAGATGCCGAACCCGTCCATGTAGAGGGTTGAGGAAAAATCCACCACCTGAGCTCTTTCCCACGTCACACCGAAAGGACCCAAGGCCATGTCCACCTCCTGAAGATGTGAAAACCTGATAGACGAATGCGGCTGTTTTCTACACCCTGACAGCCTCCCAGAGAGAAAAACCTTAATCATATTTTCACTGAAAGTTAAGTTAAAGATATTAATAACAGTAACGAAGTATACTTTTCTTGTGCTCATCTGTCTAGTTCCCATAAGTTCTTACAAATTACAGATAATGTGAACAGCAACTGGACATTGGACCCTTTTGATTTAAAGCAGTTCTGGCTAGGCTTTCATGTCACCGATTATGGTCACCACATGGGTGCTGTGTTCTCGATATACTGGTACTGCTGTAGCCATAGTATGCATCGTATTCTCATATTACAAGACATATCCTACAAGACCCTTAGTGTACACCACCTTCAATGGTGGCACAGCAGGGTTCGTGGGGTGCCTCACCTTGTGGTGGCACAGCGGGACTCACCTTCCTCTGACACATGCCGATCATGCCCGTGAAGGAGCCATTGGGCATTCCTCTCCCCCACTCTCTGTCTGGAGGCATCACCAGCGCGTACCTGACAACACACCATCACGTCACTGTCCTCTCCCTGACCACACACCACCACACATCACCAGCATGTTCCTCACCACACATCAACGTGTTCCTGACTATACACCACCACATGAATTTTGATATAAAAAAAAATTAACTACACTTACATACGGCAAGTTAAGTTAATAATGGTTCAAGTTCTGTGAGGGGGTAATAAGACCAAAATAATCAGATAGAAAACTTGTTTTCACATTACCAGACACAGAGCTGCTGTACTCAGATCAATTCTCCGTACCTAATGAATGCATGGTGAATTAAACCACTGTTGTGTTAAATCTGATACTAGAATTAAAACTTTACCAACACGTGATTTAAATCATCTTTTTCCGACGTGAATTACCAACGAATCAAGAGTATAACTCATATCTTTTTCGGTCCGTATCACTTTCTCCTTCATTTTTCATTTTTACCCTTAAAACTGACGATCGAGCGAAACCTTCCGTCAACTCTGTTGTTATTATTTTACATGGGGTTGGGGAAATGTGGCTTATCTCGCACAGAGCAGCCGTCTTGTCATAGAATTTAAGGTTTGGTGTCCATTTGTCATACTGGAAAGAAAAGAGAAAATAGCGTCTCTTTCCCCACAGGAATAAATCTAACTAACGTGAAATTCAGCTTCGTTGCGATCATGTCGAAGAACTCGGCGGCGACGCCCGACGCGGTGAGGGTCAAGCCGCCGATACCTCTTCCTCCCTCCTCCTTCGCCGCCTTCCGCAGATCCACCCATGGTACCCATATGTCTGCCGCGACCTTCAGGTGACGCCCGCTGAGGGACATGGTTGAGATGGACATCTTATGGCTGCTGCAGGACCTAGAGGGATGATCTGAAGGAGGAATTCGCAGGTTAGTTTATTTTTTGAGTTGAATATACGAATATGTTGGACTCAGGTTTTGGAAAGTAAACAGGAAAGGAAGAGAACTTCCAGCCATCTGCTCCCACCCCTTTAACCCGCCTTCGACGACACGCAGGCAGAACGTGGAGGATAAACAGCTAGGTGGATGGGCTATGAATCAACTGTCAAACCCAGAATTCAACCCAGGTGCATGACTCGTGGTCAGCAACGCTGTCCGCTACACCACGGAAGCCCATAGTTTATTCTGTGAAATACCGATTTGATGTTTGTGTTTCGTGTTGTAAAACTGTTCTTGGTTCCCGAGGAACTGGTGCGTGTTGGAAAATGGTGTCATATGGCAGTACTCTGGAAAATTTAAAGACCACACACACACACACACACACACACACACACACACACACACACATCTTTATACAAATGAACAAGCATGTAAACACACGGACCCGCAGTACCTACATCAGAAACAGAATGATTTCAGGGACCTAAACAAGCCTCAACCAGGTTGATGAAATTCAACTTGAGTAAACGCAAATTAATGAGGATCGGTCACAGTAAAAGAAGGCGGCCTCGATATAGGAATGTTATCGAGCATGAATTAAAATCTGCAGGAATCTCTGTGTGAGAGAGGGACTTAAGAGTTGACATTGTCATTGACTTGTCGCCAAGAGTCCCAGATCAAGAGAAAAGTAAAGGAGGTAAACTGTTTGTTGGCAGAGGAGTAATCAAATACAAAGAGAAATATTCATCAAGTTATTCATATCAAAGCTAGGCTCTCACTGCATACAGGAACAATAATCACGTTTCAAGTACTGTCATTCATTTTTCAGACAAATTGCCAACAGGGCATTTATGTAAGATAGCTTAACATGTCTAAGCTCTCTCTTTCCCCTTATCTCAAACGGGTATTTACGTAACATAGCTTGATACGTCTAGACTCTGTCTGTTCCTTATCTTAATCATATCGCAATAAGTTAGCGGGGGAACCACTGCATTCTCACGAATGTTGGTATTTCTATCAATGCAATGTGTCTAAATTATAAGCATTTACCAGGCTTTGCTAAGGACTGTATTACATACCTATTTGCTAGTGAGATTTTCTATATAAATGCGCTTCAAGAGTGTTAGGCGATCTCTAATCTACCTCAATTCATTTCCAAAGTGTTTTTCCAAAGTTTAGATACATGATCCTTGACCCAAAGCTTTCCATGTAGGTAAAGATGAATTCCATCTGTACACCGCTCGTAGAACCTAGATCCTAGCGTACATTCGTAACCTATAGGAAAGGTTAACCTAAAATGTCATCTCTTCTTGGGTAAGCCTACGTTAAGACGCGTCCCTACCTGCACGTCGCTTGAAGCCCACCAGCACCCTGCCCGACCCTCACCGCACCTCACCTATATACCCGCCCGCTGAGGGATCTACTTATACCCCCAGCGCAGGTTCCTCTCCTTCTGTGTAAGAAAATGATTCATTTTACACTTGTCAGCGGCTCGCTAAGGTATTATTGATGAAGTGTAGCCTACCTTGCCTCTTATTATTTATCGTCTTTACCATGGATTTGCGACGTTTCTGTAAAATTCTGATATTAAAGTAGATAAGACTGGGTGAGACGACAAGTTGGATGTGACATTATCTATCATGCAGTGGTTCCTTCACTTCGTCAACACACTTGTCGGTTTTGGGATGCCTTTTCTGCACCCATTACGACAGTACTGTTAACAACACACTAGCAGTCCAAGAGAACAGGGAAGGGAAATCATTAGAACTACATCATTATGAGATAAAGGAGATTAGCTGCTACTACAGTAAGCTGTTGTAGCTACGGACTGATGGGTTTACCGCTGGCTCGGAGTTCACTACCTGAGGACTCGAGGAGGTATTCCATCTAGGCCACACGACTTGACCATTTAAAGCTGGGAAAGGACTAGGACGCCCCTGGGCGAGGAAAATAGAGGATAAGGTTATCATACAAGCAAATTCAATGGTCATATCTAAGTCCTTAAGACCAATGCAAATAAGCGACCAAGCCATCAACCCAGGTCTGTTTCGGATTTTCTTACGGAGACGGAGCTGAGGTTAAATGTATGAAATACTCACATATACACGGGGTTAGTACCAGCCTCTGCCTGCTTTTTGTTACTCCGGGAATATATGCGGCGGGGTTTTACCATAGCCAAAGGACGAAGTGAAGTACACTTTCGTCCAGGAACTTCCCATTACAAACTAGTCCATTATGTTCATGTTACTGATTATACCACAGCCTTAAAGCTGTAGGACCCACATAAAAGAGGTCCTGGGGTTGTATGTTAAAAAAAGAGTATGACCGAACACATCATGAATGCTCTTGACATGGTTATCATTCTTATCTCGTAACTAAAGGTGATAATTTCAGTATCACAAAAACGACCACATATGGCACCAGCCACCAGCGGTGTATTACAGCCTAATGTAGTGTATGAGGGGCAGGATGACGTACCTCATCCTGTGAACTCATGCATACCATGAAAGAGACGGAGCCTCACAGATGATACCCCAATACCATAACGAGGGTATCAAGATCATCTGGCGCGGTCTATATCTGCTTTGCTAACCACGTAGGTAGGCTTATGTAGGGATAGATGTGTGTGTACCGTCCCAGAGTATGATAAAAAATTGAACTGGCCCATATTCTTACTTCTCAAGAAAAGAAAGGCGAGAGATATTGATAATTGATATTCTCCAACTCCGTTATGGTCAAACATTACTGAATAATTCTGCTCTGAATGAGGAATCAATGTGTAAGGCAGAGAGATTATTTGCTTTTAAGAAAGACTGTTGTAGTCTAAAGGGTGAGGGTCCCTGCTGCACTTTGTCACAATGTGAGGATGGGGTTGGGGACCCAATTTCAGCAAAATGAATCCCTTACAGGCGCATGACTGTATGCACTTGGTCTGGCTCATGCAGATGGGGAAAAGAAGGAATCGCTGATAACAGAAAGCGAAATAGATAAAGTATAAGATTCGTGAATTCTTTTAAACAGGGACTAAATAAACGTCAGTATGTATAGCTGGGCTGAAGAGCATTCGTGTGTATAACCCTAGTTTTCATCTATACCTGACACCCTGAAAGCTTGTCTTTTCGCTCCTTGACCTGACCAATACCTTTTGAACGACTCAAGAGAACCGCTGAAAAAATCAATTACTGGGACACCTGCGAGTAGTTCCCTTCATGTCGATTAATCGCCTCATTGAAGATATTACGGATGACGTATTTTCTTTATATATATACGACAGTACTTAATGGGATGAACATAGCCAGAGACCGGGCTCTTATATGACAAAGACGCGCTCCAGGTGGGCAATCCAGCGAATCTAAATAAACGTGCAATACATAGTCATTAGTCATCGAGTGATTGTTTTATTATCCGCAACATGTATCTATAATCCTCGTAGGAATAATAAAGTATAAAGGGCAATGATCAGCGAACTACATGATAGCGAGAAAACTGCGAAGATTAGATTATAGTGAATAATTCTCTTATGTAAACAGACACTGTGGTACGGGTGATTTGCTTAAAATCTGGTTTAGTAAAGATAAAACTTCCAAAAATTTTTTACATGTATTGCATGGCGTCTCAGCTAAAGGACTGACAGTTCAACATCATAATGTCAAGATTTCTGCCAACTAACAACACAGGCAGTGGTCGAGGAGCCTGTGGGATACATGACCTTTATCTAATCAAAATCTTGCCATAAATCATTCACCCATACAGGGACACTGTCGGAGAATCGAGTCACATAATGATTTTTTTAATTGACTCCCGTCTGTCGCTCTGAAACATTTCATATAACTCAAAAGACTTGAAGATATTAAGTCACACGTTTCTTCATCTTTAACCAGGGTCCACTATGAGTTATTTGTCGTGTGTGAAGGTCCCCTCTGCTGCTCTGGTGCTAAATATCTTGAGAACACAAGCACACATTAACGTCAAAAAG
>JAUTXX010540729.1:0-10658 GCA_032273605.1 Panulirus laevicauda | reverse complement strand
TGACTAAAAGGGGTGAAAGCATGGTGCCAGACAATGTATGGGGGGGGGGGGGATAAATATATATTTAAGTATAAACAATGTTTACCATCTTTTTAAGACATTCGTGTAACTGCTTCAGGCCTTTCAGCTGTAGGTGACAGTCACATGAGTGGTGTATACAGTATCTGTTCATGATTTACTACTGTACTTGCATCTGTACAGACCTCTACCAAACAAATACTGTTCAATCATTGCCTTAGAAACACATAGTAAATACAAGTTTCCTTACAGTAAAGCCCATTATGCTGTCAACACTCTATTTCTTAGGAAGCCAAAATTGTCTGATCATTATGTGGTAACAAGTGAAATACCACCCAAAATAAGATATTTATTCTTCCAATGACAATGGAAAAGAATATGCTTTTACAAAGATGCTATTAATACACAAAACTTCCTAAAATATTCATAGAGAAATATATAAACATTTTATCAGTAATTAATACTTCTTATGACCATACCAACATTTTCACCTTGAGCTCAAACCAACATCTCAAAATGTCTTGATGTTACAAATATAAAATTACTCTGAATGAGTACCTCATTTCACACAATTATTGATTTTTCTCTAGTATTTCATCTCTGAAAAGTGGGAGAGAATTACATATCCAGCAAGGGTGCCACTTCAGTTTTCGAAACTCATCAATATTCTTATAAAAGTCGTAATATGTTTCCTTGACTGCAGTTTCACGAGGAAATCCACGAAACCAGTCTTGCAAAAGGTTGGCAAGTTCCTCTTTGTTATTGAATATAAGTCCATTTTCATTGTGATGCACCAATTCAGGAAGAGCTAAGTAATTTATTGCTGCAACTGGAAGGCAACTCCCAAACATGTCCACTACCTTCATGGGTAAATCCAAGCCTGAGGAGGAATAATGCAAACATACTCCTAGATCAGCAGATGCAAGTAATTTAGGATAATCTTCAGCAGACAACCATGGGGTAATGACTCCTACATGCATCCACTGCTGTTCTGATATAACTGACATATAGTGAGATTTCATGGGACCTTTACCTGTCACCACAACTATAAGAGGAGGGTAGTGATCTGGAAATTCTTGACGTACATGTTCATAATCTTGTAAGGCATGGAAAAGAATGGAAAAATCTTCATCCTCTGTCCAGCTAGTTGATGATACTAAAAGTGCTGGTCGGTCTTCACATTCTGATACTCTTCCATCTGCATATCTTTCTGTAAAGACTGTTTTGTCTGGTGAGGAACTGGAGAAACATGAGTATGTAGAGGAGAGCTTCAAAAGAACGTTATGTTTCTCTTCAACTGATATTGGATGAAACCTTGCTGCAGGACGATCATATAACACAGTTATTTTCCTAATGCCCCAGTTTTGCTCTAAATCAATCTTCATGGCCTTGCTGACACATAATCCACCATGGGCAAGTTTACCAAAGATTTTTTCTATCATTTGATAAATGTATACAAGAGGATGGTTCTTCCTAAGTGATAGGGCAAGGATGGTGTAACCATAATTATGCCAGTCCACAATAAATTTGCTTCTAGTAAGAAAACAATACAACCAACACACAGGCATTGCAGGAACTCCCGGAGGATTTTGCAAAAGAAGTTTTTTGCTTCTTGGTCCAGTAACTAACGTAAAAAACAAAATAATGGCTTGCCAAAGAACCTTGAAGATGAAAGTTATTAGTTTAGGCAATCTGCTGAAAACATCAGGAGAAGGTCTCATATATGTAAGAGTGATATGTTCATCATTTAATACTTCATCTTGTGGCTCTGAACCAGCAAATCCCACAAGATTGACTTCATAGCCTTCTTCAGAGAGTGAGAGTGCATGATAATTCATACGTGGAGAGTGGCCAAGGTCCCCTAACACCACCACAGTCACTTGCTCCCGCTCAGTTTCATATTCTCCACTCATTTTCACTATGTCTGAAAAAAAAAGGAAAATTAAAGGAGGGCAGTAACTAACATCATGAATGCATTTGGTCATCTATTGAAGAAAAAAGTGTTAATAAAATGGATGAAGGGTAAAGAAAACAGGACAAAACCCCAATGGGCACCACTGCTGCTTGAGAAAGAGAGAAATGTCAGTCCATCAGCAATTACTGATATGCCGGCAAGGAAGCTAGATATGACAGAACAAAGTAAGGGGGAAGATCCAAAAGAGGAGAGCCAGATGATATTTTGATGTCATACCCTATCAAAAGTGTCTTCCCAAAGTCTGTCAGAGATGATGACCAAACATGATTAAGACAGGAAATGATGTCATCCATGGAATTTGCTTTTCAAAAAGCCATGCTAATGATAAGAGAGAGGACTGTGAGATTTGAGAAGTTTATGGAAATGGAAGCTTTGGAGGGATTCAAAGACTTGTGATACAGTAGAAGTTAGAGCAACAGAATTATTATTGGAAGGGTTAGAACAATATCCTCTCAGATGAGGATTAGAATTCAAAATAAATTTACAGCCAACTGCCATCGGGATGGGTAATAATAACAGAGTAAAAAATGTATGACCACTATGATCACAGGTTTCACTTTTACATGTGTGCTGCACTTGCCTGCAATATATTCATAGTGATTAAAAGCTAAAACCACAATTTGAGGGAATAGAACAATACTGTATGTACATATGAGGATGCAAAAATCATTCACAGCGAGCAACGACTCGCCTCTGAGGTGGCAAACTATTGTATCAAATACTAGTGACCTTACACCTTTCTGTAGTATCCCATGTTGCCCTAGCACATGCAGTAATGTCTCAGATCCATGCATAAAAACCTCAGCTTTCAGTGTATTAATAAAAGCAAAACAGTTTTGCAAAAACATTACAATATATATCCAGTAAGCCCAGCCAGACTTCTAAGATCAGATAAATACCTCCCAAGATTTGAGAAAAGCTCCAGCCCTTTGTCAACATACCCCAATTTCTTTCTTTTTTCTGTAACTGCAATTCATCCCTGACATAAACACAATCACAACTTGATCTACAAAAATATAAAATACTGGTAATTTTAAAAGCTAACTCATAGAGAGCTTTCAATAACTTACTCCTTATACCTTTCACTAAAACAACTGAAAGTCGATTGTCAATTGTATAAATCAACCTATATCACAGCAGCCAAAATATTTTTCCCGTTAGAATAACACTTAAGAGCATTCCCCTCATCTCAATAGTGTCTGCCATCTCTAAGCAACTTCAGTCACACAAATGTAAACAAAAGTAACTTGAGAAGTACTTCATCAATGTCATGTACACTAGCTACGCTTGCATCATCGTAATTTCACCATAATTTAGGAGATCTATGTACACCATGACATCATGATATACAGTATAAGATATCTATTCTCTGTCATACTGCCCTGGTTTCACATAATAGCTAGTGAGTGGATGTGTGCAATTAAGGTCACAGTTCATAT
The DNA here is from genome assembly GCA_032273605.1 of Panulirus laevicauda. NCBI lineage: Eukaryota > Metazoa > Arthropoda > Malacostraca > Decapoda > Palinuridae > Panulirus > Panulirus laevicauda. The sequence continues at coordinate 7,226 of JAUTXX010540729.1, read as the reverse complement.
GTTCCTGGAAAAACTTTGTTAAGGCAAGACAAGCTATTATGTATAAAAGAAATTACAATAACTAGAGAGGGACTTATAAGGGTATTGTTCTGGTACTCCCTGACAGATTATTGGCTGAATTACCATTTGATAATGTGGCAGTTTCTTTCCACTTTGCCTTAATGAAACACTGGTGGAGACACACAAGGGTTCAAATTCTGGACAGAGAAGTCGACTTGCATCCAACTCGACTGTTCATCCTCTTCTAAAGGCTAGTAAATAAATAGGTACCCTAGCATAGATGGGCTATATATTCATACATAAGGAATTGAAGATGGCAATGACTGAGGCGTACAATTAAATGTACCATTTTGGTTACCATATTTGAAAATTTCAGTTATTCTCAATTTCATTATCTTTACCCAAATTGGACCATAGGGCCCTTTCCCAAAATACCCAGATAGATCCCTACTGGACTGAAGAATTTTGCTCTATTTCTGCAGAAGTTGGTCTGTACCCTTTTAAATTTGTTTTGGTTCATCCCTTTTATTTTTCCACCTCCTTACCAGTTAGCCTACATCATACGAGTGAAGCAAGGTAAAGCCAGTTGATGCAGGCAATTTATTCAACACGTGTGATATTCCACCAATAATGAGATATACAAACAGATTTAAAGGAGTTATGGCAATATCTTAAATGTATTCAAACTGCAGTTTTATGCTTTTGGAATACATTTGGACTTATATAGGACCATTTTCCACAAACAACTGTCATGTATTGAAGAATGCTTTTTCTACAAATCTTATGTATTTTCTTGAAAATCTATATTTCCATTGTTTAATATAGTTTTCAATGATTTTCAATGCTTGATATGTAAATGTCATGCTCATTTCAGGGTGCAGTTACAAATTTAGGGAAATATCCCCAAAATCTAATGGTACAATGAAAAGGTTAACACCAAGAAAATCACCTTAATCATCTGTCCATTCTGGGATTTCTTTTTCATTTTTCTCAAATTTGCATAATTATTCAAAATAATAGAATTGCACTTCAGCAGAAAATTATAGTTTTACTTGTACTGCCATTCCAGTATAGTACATTAAACATTTCAAAAGTCTTTACAACTTAATACACAAAGATTTACCAACATATTTCATTTTAATCCAACTTACTGGCAATGAAGCTGACGTGACTTATCAGTGTTCTGTAGTATATACAACTAAACAAAGGAGATGTGACCTAAAAAGTACTCTATCTTATCTTTTGAGCTTTATCTACACATAAATACAGTCTCTTATCATGACAGCCCTATGTTCCTGTGCATACTGCTGAGAATAATGCCTCAAAGCATTTAGAAAATATAAAAATTCATTAAAATCCATATTAATTCAAAAAATATAGAATATTACACATAAATAAATGAATTTCCTATGTCTCTAATATGTGCTCATTTATTCATACAGGGATAGAGGTTTACGCCCATAGTGCCCTCTTTTCTGCAATATATTACAATTCAAACTTTCAATGCACTTATTGCTCTCACCTCGATTGTTCCAATCATCCACTAACTTTTGCTTTATTTCCTGTTGTTTTCTTTAGTACCTCATTTCTTCCAAATTCAAGGAAGTACTCAACACTAACACCATCCAGTTCATCAAGGAACTTTAAACCTTTCTTCTGTGATTACTATTTTCTTGCTCGGCATAACACAGTAAACTGAATTCTATGAAAACAACAGTAACGAAGTTTGATTGTAAAGCATTACAACATAACTGGAAGTGTTTATCTTCCTAACTTCAAGGGTCAACTGCAGGTTTTAGTGATAGAAGTCTAACATCAAAACAATTCTATCACATCCTTCACTTTGCATGAATTAGAATCACTATCCTTATAATGTCATTGAAATACTTCATATAAAGTAGTAAAATTTTTCATTTCCCATGTAATGTGAGGTATACAATGAAATGTGTTCATCCTGAAAACAGGTACTTACTTGGCAAACATACGAGAGATTCATGTACATCAGTTTGTCCTGGATGCTGATGTGTATGATGGTTCCACTCCTTCCTGCTTCTCCATACAATACTTTATCTGCCAGTGATGCTTTGGCAATTCATCCTGGAATGGCATTAGAGAGCTCATATACTGAGAAATTTCAAATCAAACTTTGAAATATAAAGATGACTCTTGTAAATTAAGAATATTTATGATTATAAGTATTTAGCTGTATTCCGTAAAATAAATAATGTTTGTTTCTTAAATGATCAGTTATTAGTTTCACCAGCAATGCTGAATTTACCATATGAAAAATAAAACCCAAGTCATACTCATGGACATATATGTGTATGTGTATGATAGACATACTGCATATATACACTATGCCTCACCTGCTGGTTCATTCATCCTCTCAAAAGAAAACCTAAAACTTCAACACATAAAATAAAGAACTCAGAACAATCATCAGCTACTTAGCAACCACAAATAATTAATATTTACACAATGAAACCAAATTATAAAAAAAGGAAATGCAAACTTTCAGTTTCAGGATACAATGAAATTAACTTTGGAATATCACTGATAGTGTAAAGTATGGAGAATACAGTAAGACTAGCAAAGTGTGATTTGGATTAATCTTTTTTACTCTACAGTTTGATAAATAGGTTGATACAGAGAAACAACAATCTTGTATGAAAAAAAGAGGGGAGGGTAATGAAGATCAGGGGAACTGTAGAATATTTCAAGAAATCTACATTACTAATGAATCCTCACCTAGCTCAACCAAAGCCCAAGATTTTCAGTGTATCCCATCCTATGGTGAAGAATGTGCATAAGTACCAGTTCTTACACTATTACTCAAATGCTGAAAATTCAGCAAGCATTAGAAGCTCAAGGAAATTAGGTTTCATACATTTTTTCATTTCTAGAGTTGTTTTGCCTACCGTTACATTAATGAACAATATAGTTTTCTCCGATCTTCACTACCCTGTTACTATTCATCACTGTACAAAAATAAAAATACTGACTGTATCATGCTCTGCAACTCTTTGTTCTGTTCTCCACACAGTATATTACCATAACAAATCAAAATCACTCATATTCCATTTACAGTGAATCCCACACCGTGGAGAAGACTGTGTTTAGGTATCTGTTCGTATGTTATTTTTCAAATAACATTAAAAATACAGTATGTGTCACTTGCTGGGGAAATAAAGTTATGTTTTCATCCATTCTTTCGATTTCTGGAGGCGTGTTCCATGTAAAATAAAAAGGAGCAATCGAATCATGCGGCTACTTTGCTCTTTTCTCCATGCATTCCACTACTATTACAAATCAAAATCACTTATATTTCAAAGCTATTTTTGTGATGCACCAAGAGTGGAACTTTTCAAAGAAAAAAATAAAGCAAATAATTCTCCCCTACAATATTCTTATTTCTGGAATCAATTCAATTTTCCTGTGAACTTATTACTGACAAGAAAATCAATAAGGAGGCATAAAGTATATGAATAATTACCAACAGCTATCACTAAAAATGTACTTTCCTCCCCTAAGATCTTCTAAAGGGCTACCAGAGGCACAGGAAGCCAGCCAAGTCCACAAAGTAGGACCATAGATCAAGCGTGCCGCTGCTGTGTGCACGTCGGTGTGAACTGAATGCAGCTGAGATTTGTTATCAAGAAAATCTGGCTGCCCTTTGGGGGATAATAAATTAATCAAAGCATCATATACTCATGATTGATTTAAACAATAATATTCAGAATTTTCTGGGATAAGAGAGTGTCAAGGAGACAGGGGGTCTCTAAATAATGTTAGGCTCACATCTTTAGGTCTTTTATTTTCTTTCATCGCACACTTTGTGAGCTCTTACCCTTCTTTCGCTAAATCAGTTTCATAGTCTCTCTAGTTTCATCCTCCACACAGTATATCCAAAAATAAAAGTAATATGGAGCTAAACTGGATATACAAAACAAATGCTTTCAATATCCAAAAATAAAAGGATTAGAGCTATATTGGACTTATCCTTAACTTTTCCTTATTTCCTATTCCTAAATATACCTCTAAACTGCAATTTGACAGGTGCAATTATTTCAGTATTACCCAGCACTTTAGGCATGCTTCTCACTTATGTGACGCACCAAATGCCAATAAAGCCATCGGCATAATAACCACTTAGAATCTTTCATTCCTATTAAGGGACCACACTAAATAAATACCCATGAAAACAATAGCTAACCTAACTAGTCAAAAATTAGATTATTAGATATGTGAGATACATATATGAACCTACAGATTAAGCATCTAGCTCCACGTCATTTCAGTGGCAATTCGGGCCCTCGGGCAAGAGTTGGCATTCATGACAGTATCTCCCCTAATCCCTGTTTACAAATACAAATAAGGGTCATGATTTTCCGATGCTTTTCATGAAAACTTGTGACACATACCTGATGGAGTAACAGGTGGGTGAAATATATTAAACGCTCTCACGGGTACATGTTTGTTATGACTCCAGCTGATTGAGTGACGTAGGGGCCGCGTGACTGCGTCTCAGAAACGCTTTATTTTCCTTCTATGGTTCGGGGAACTTTGTTTGGTGTTGACGTGTGCAACCGGCATGCTTTTAAGTCTATTTATTATTCAAGACGAGGCTTAAAGTTGTATGATTTCTTTGAAAGATACTGACGGAAATGATAGGTATTTGGAGTAATATACAAAGAACTTTATTAACTTTGATGAAAGATTTTATAAGAGTATTGTGGATTTTTTCAAAGGGTTGTTAAAGGATTTCTGTATACTTTTTATGACTTTATTTGTGATATTTTTGCCTATGTTGGTTTAAATCTTTTTTTTTCCATTTCTTGTAAAAGGTCTCAGGACTTCGAAAGTATTCTACCTGGTTTGCTGTCTAAAGGATTAAGTTAGCTAAAAGCTTGATATGTTAAATAACTTCGTAAATTTGTCTTGTAAACTATACGAATGTAATTATATTGCTCGCCTGACAGGTCTTATATGTAAAGATCGTATATGGTCTTACAATTATCGTGAATGTTTGATGTCAAATATTTTCCTGATGGTGCTCATGACCAGATGTTGGTGGCGTTAATCATCTCACATATAATGAGTACGTGGTGATGAAATCACCTTTATAACCTGAAACAGGCTATGAAGATTTTCCGATTGGAAATAGCTTTACGTTAACGCCTAGGTAACTAACCAACGAACCCATCTCGATTTATTTGTTACAGCGGCCACCTTGGCTTGTGATCATGGTCAATACATAGTTTTGAGAAGGGATCATCCCTGCCAAGTTTGGATGAAGTTAGCCGGGTAGTCACAGCTGGTCGGACAACCCATTTGCTTCACACACTTGTATTTCTTGTTTTTTTCGTCGTTTTGCATTCCTTCCCATTTTTACCTGTGATTTCATTCCAGCTTTGACAATATTTTCGCTTCAGACATCACATTCCGCTCCACACACTATCGGGACTACGGTTCTATATAGTACCATCCCTCCTGCAGCAGCACAGGACCTCGGCAATACCCTTTCCTTCCTGCAGCTGCACCACAGAACTCCGACAATGCTTTTCCCTCAAGTAACAGCACCACGGGACTACTGTTTTGCATCTTGTCTTGCTTCTACACTAGCAACAGCAACTCATCTATTGCCCACACAACATTTGTGTAGTCATCGTTGCTATTGTGTTTAAACGTACTTCTAAAACCTTCATCACTGATGTAAAGGTGAAACAAAGGGGGACCTAAAATGTTACCCTGAAAACTCCTATGTCTATTTTAGAGTTGTTTCTCTTCCATTACTTGGGATTACACAATGTTATGATAAGATGTAAGAAAGATGTGGGATTGATTCTTAATACGAGTTATACAGCATAAGTCATGAGGACCTTCATTTTTATCAAAGGCTCTTGAACAAAACCACAGTAATAACAATTGATTATTCGTTACTAGAGATTAGGCACATTAAGTTTGATGTTATGAGTGCTGTTCTGTTGTTATACATAACCAGGTTTGGATTTAGAATCATATTTGGGCTTTAGTTGGTGTCCCTGGGATCCCTCCATTTGTTTAATGGAATTATTTTTGTCAGTTTCATCATATGTGGAAGTAGTACAGCCTACTATGCGTACAGAAGTCAGTAGTTTTATGTTCTACAGTATGGTGAAACAGGAAGCAGATGCTCTATCTTGGGGTTTCCCCGCGTTAGTGCCACCAATGAGTAATCCGCGTTTCCGTCTTCATTACACCCAACCAACTCGTAGCATCTTTTAATTACTTTTAAGATACATATTCGCTCTCGAGGAACATTGAGACTTTCATTCTGTGGGGGAGCAGAAAACACAGAGGTCTCATCTTTTAGACTTAATGTCTACCATATTGTACGTATTAGGAAGCGGTAGAGAAGGAAATGACCCCAGTTAGTCCTACAATGCGTCTCTGAAAGTCTCCTCACCTTTTTCACCCAATTTCTCATCCACGAAACAGTTGTTTTTCAAGATGCTGATAGTTTCCACGGCACCTTTTAAGAATCCACTGCTTCCGGGCGTTCCGTACGACATTGGTAAATGAAACGAGAGCAATGATGCTTGGTTTAAGCAGGCTACGACAGTGGTGTAGAAACCATTGTTTAATTCCGTCCTCCACGACAGAGGGTGTGGCCAACTGGGCGGCTATAGCAAATACATAGACCACCCTCACCGCCTGGAATTCCAAAATAACGACAAGGTTCGAAATTTGGTTTGCTTAGTTAAAGACCCTCTTCCCCTTTCCCTACTGATTGAAGTGCAGCCATCGAGCCGCAAGAGTCCTTGGAGAGGCAGTTCTAGGGTCACATGCAGTAAACCGGAACTCCGTCTACGAGTGGTTAAAAAAGAGGAGAGTTAGGGTTGACCTGACACAACCTTTAAGTTTTTAAAACAGTTTGATGATGTAGGCAGTGAACACTTCGAGAGTTGTAGCGATGGAACAGCCTGAGGACCCAACATGAAATCAAGCAAGAGATACTTGAATAAATACTTTCAAGTAGTGAAATAGCGGTAGATTAATGGAATATCCTGAATGGAGATATGATAAATGCACGCAACGTACAGATTTTTTAAGTTGTATGATCGTAGAAATGCTTCAAGAGATGGGGAACCACAAGTCTAAAACTTCCTCCCCGCAGAGTACAAATTAAATAGTAAAATATAATTAAGACCTATCTATCTATCTATCTCTCTATCTATCTATCTATC